>JAQGAY010000736.1:0-21020 GCA_034698085.1 Polydesmus angustus | reverse complement strand
CGTCGAGGTAAAGGTGTGTGCAAAAATTTAGCTTGATATTAATTATTCTGAGCGTTTTACCCTATTTGACTGTATTACTCATTTAAAACGAGAACTTTTTTTGTTTCGACGCGCGCGTGCGCAACCAAAAACGCGCCTCGCGTTTTCTGTTTTTTTAAAAAATACAACTCGCGCGCACGCTTACAAACATGTGAACTCTCTCGCAAATTCGTTTTTAATAAGCCTCGATGCATCTAAATAATAATAATAATAATAATTGTCTCCCTTATTTTTTTATTGTACAGTATCATGTTACTAACACAACAATAACACCCTCAAAACAAACAGAAATTCAGAAACGCCAGGAACGTCATCAATAAGGACCTTTCGTTTCCTCTTTTTTTTTTTTTTTTCATTAGAAGCCAGTCATTTTTCGTGTCTTTTCAGGTGGAAAATAAATGAAGAAATTTCGAATAAATTAATCGCTAATCAAAAGTCATAAAATGACGTCATGTCATTTAAATAGAGAACGTTATTTCCCCGCTTGGCTTCCCATATTATACGCGTGTAGGCAGTACTCGGTACGGATATTTTCCACATACCCGGTACTGTACATATTACAAAAAATATTAAAAAATAACCTTTAAAAATTCAACTTTTTTTCGCATCAAAATTGGGATTTCATTTTGATTTTAATAAAACTCTCCGTTGCGGTATTTAAATCGATTAACATCAATGTCAAAGAATGGGTTTTCCACTAAAAACAAAGTCTAACTTTAAAAAAAAAAAAAAAAAAAGAATAGTAAAACCTCCGCCGAACAAAAATTTCATTTTAAAAATGAAAAATTTTAGGATCTATGACGAAAATAGACGAGTTTTTCCTGAACTCGAAACTTCAGAATTTTGTTTTACGTCGTTCAAGAAAACGTTGTTCAAAAACTATCCAGAATAAAAAAAAAAATTGCGTTATTTATGAAGTTATTTAAACTATTTTTGTTGAACAAAATTTTCAGCCTAATAATCACAATATTTTCACGCCCAAAACACGTCATCGGCAAAACAATAGTTCCAAACTTTTAAAAAAAGTTTTTCTTTTACTTCATTAAAGAAACTGGAAAAACAATATCGTTAAAAATAACCCTATAATCAAACGTAGTAATTTATAATTAAATTCCCATCCGTTCGTTTTAAATATTTCTCAGGCTCAGCTTTTAACTAACCACTCTTCGGTACACAAAAAAATCTTCCAAAACTTTATTCCACAAAAGTTTTGCTAAACCCAAACTTTGCCGTTCAAATTGCCAATCATTCCATTAACTCAAAACTAATTTTTTTTAAAATAAAAAAAATACGTATATATAAAAATCAATTTACCTCATCTTCGATGACGGTGTTAACCGAATCCATACTCTGGCTCAGAGTGATGGATGAGCTATCGGTAGCGGTGGACATGTCTGCCGCGTTCGACTCGTCGATAGCGGCGTGGCCGTTAATCTGCGTCGGCGACTGGTTGTTGCCGTTGGTCGCCGAGGCGGTGGCGGGCGAGACGACCACGGCCTTGGGTAGGGTTTGTGTGCTGCTCGGCGTGGTGACGACGTTAGGGTTCCCGCTTAACGGAGATGCACTGACTGCTTCCCCGGAGTTTTTGTGCGCGGAGGAGGAGGCGGCAATCGAGGCGGCGATGAAAGCGGCTGCGGTCTGCGTGCCGTTAGTTATCGGCGGAGATTGTTGTTGTTGTTGTTGGAGATGAGCGATGCCCGCTTGCAATTGCAGTTTACCCTGAATCACCGAACTCACCGATTTTTGTTTAAAATTATTATTGTTGTTGTGATGCGCGATCAAGTGATGGTGGTGGTGATGAGCCGGATGAAGCGGGTGATGGTGATGAGGAGCGGGATAAAGGTTGAGGCTAAAGTTCGAAGGATGCGCTGCCGCTGCTGCCGCCGCCGCCGCCGCTTGTTGGATCGCCAAATGTTCTCCCGTGAGAAAGCGCGGGTGGATGTACGGGTGGAAGGCGACAACGGGTGTGCGAGGGTGTGCGGTCACGTGCAGAGCCAGTGCGGATCAGACAGAGGCCGGGAACAATATTCAAACGAGCAGGTGAAAATACCAGGGCCGCTGAAAACGGCAACCAAAAAAACACTCCTCTCCCTCAACGAAACAAACCCAACTTAAAAAAATAAACAAACAGAAAAATCGACGGAAGAAGTGGCGAAGAAGAAAAAAAAACTCACGCGCACCTTTAATAACAAAATCCCGTCGCGGAATATTGCAACCGCATGTGTGAGAGCGGAGAAAAACACTTATTATCAAAGATCGAAAATTTTGATTTCCACGAAACGAAAAAAAATGTCTCTCGGAAAATCCTTGGAGAAGTCGGACCGTCGGATGCGTGTGATATGTGTACGGGGAGAGTGAGGAGAATGATGATGACACGTATTCGGCTGGTTGAGGTAGTTCTGTACTCTAGGTGGTTGTTGTGGAGGAGGGAGTGAACGCGGAGACACAAAAAGTTGGTTCGAGCGATGTCATTCGCAGCTGCGCAACTATTATAGCAGATAGTGAGGGAGATGACGACAATCCTTGGCCGCAGGTGCTCTCGCTGAGCTCGGCAACAACACTACTTCGCTCGCTCTCTTTCACCGACGAGATGATTCATTCCACGCCAGCGTGACTCCGCCTACCTTTTTCTGACGTCACGTGGAAGCGCTCATCCTGCTGGCGACGACATCAGCGGCTTCTCTCTCTCTCGCTCGCGTTGCCTGTGCCGTACGTTGCGAAGTCCTATAATAATACAACACACATTCACGGAATGAGATGGGGAAATAAGAAAAAAAAAATATATATATATAAAATAAGGTGAAAATTGATTTGTTAGAAATGGGGACGAAATTCGAAATGGGCGCCGCTTTACGTGCTCAACGTCATTTACAAGCCGCCGCTTTATAGAATTAACGAAAAGCACGTATAAAATATATAAGAATACGGAGTTTGAAATATATACGAACGAGAGTAGAAAAGCAAAACGAAAAAGTCATCGAAAACTACGAAATTTAGACAAAACAATTCAAAACACGAAAAACAAAGAAGTAAAAAAAAATAGATGTTATAGAGATGAAAACTACATTAATAAAATAATGATAAAAAAAACTTTAAAAAACACGAAAAACTAATAAGAAAGCCATCAAATCAAAAACAAAAAGTATAACAAAAAAAGAAAAAGCTATACTGTACAGTATAGCTGAAATCCCATCCAACAAAAATCTCCCAAAAATCGAATAAAAAAAACCACGTATAAATAAAAATAGATACCGGGTATCGTAAAATCAAAAACTAAAAAAACCTAATAAAACACTTAAAGAGTAGAAAAGCAATAGCAATAAAACGTTATAATATACCGGTATACGTGCATAAAAAAGAAAAACGCCACAGAACAAAAAAAAAATTTAAAAATAAAATAAATTAACACTTTGCAGAACTCGAAATTGCGAAAAATAAAAGTTAAGGTTTAAAACCAAAATCAAATTATTAATAATAAAGCCATAGAAATAAGATAAAAGCGTAGAAATTAAAAAGATATAAAAGTTGTAAAACCAACAGCGAAAAACTTAAACAAATTAAAGAAAACTTTAAGAAAACTGTTGCACAACACGAAGAAAAGCAAAACCGATAATTACAGTACAGTGTACAATAAAAAAATACACGTAGGCTACTACAGTCTAAAACTAAATATAAAAAAACGTTGCAAAATGAAAAATGTTATAAAATGAAGACTACAAAAATATGGCAAAGTAGATGCTAAACTTCAAGCAGTGTTTCTCAACCTTTTTTGTACCAGGTCCCACCTTGAGCCTCCTAAATTTGCGATGAAAGGGCATGCCAAGACGTGAACCTTCGTACTCGTAATTATTTTTCTGCCACACCATGTAATAATAAATTATTTTCAAGCAAAAATTCGAAAAACGTCAAACAAGAAAAAAAAAAACTTACAATAACAAAAAGGAAAAAGCAACTTAAATTGCAAATAATAAAAAAAAAAATAAACAAAACCAACATTTCAGGGGTACATCTGAAACTTAATAAATTCACAATTCATCATGAAACGCGCGCATACGCTATAATAATATTTGATTAGTGGATGATTCTCCACCGCGCATCATCCTCCAATTAGTAAACAAACAATTGCCACCCACACTCCAACGAGAAAGAAAAGAAAAGGAAAAGTGAGAGAAACGGAGGGGAGAGAGAGAGACGTTAATTCCCACGTTCAAACCTCAAGTAAAAGATCCGAAAAGACTTAAAGTCGTTCAATTAATTACTCAACGTTGAGCGGAGCAAACCCCGTTAACCCCTTGAACCCCCCTCTCCACACACACACAGTAACCAATCTTTTATCAGCGTCCCTGTCTTTCCCGCCCCGCCCCCACACACCACCGCAACACGTAATAACAATAATAAAAATAACAGGCACAAATTTATAGACAAAGCGGTTTCCTAAGAACTCGGTTAAGTATACGGTAAGGTTCGCTCGTAAGGCAGGGATGGTTAGATGGGTAGGTGGGTGGCTAATGGATTGATGCCTAATTTACGGCCAGGCTCATTTCCCTCCGCTGCACTCGAAAGACGCGCGCGCAACGTTAGATTTTGCCTGTGACGCCCTCTGTCGGAGCTGGATTTACACTGTCCCGCAACGTCTTAAGCCGACGCTTAAGCGCCAAGATTAATTGGCTTTTCCTTTTAAAGAAGAAGCGCGAGAAGGAGTGGAGGAAAACGCACGATACCAAACCGGAAGTTATTCGCTTTTTCTTATCTAACGCCTAGCTTATGCGCCGCGGAATGCTGCGTGAGACACGTACTGCACCACTTTACTTTGTAATACAAATGCAGTAGGCTACAGCTGTGATTATAAAGTTGCGATTATAAATCGAAAACCATTGAAATACCAAAAAGTAATTATGGTTTTTTTTAGATGTTCCTCGGAACTCAAAAATAACAAATCATAATGCTAAATATGTATTTCGATGTGTTTATTTTTTTATTTGTATAGAATGGAATACTTGAAGAGTTTGCAGGAATAAGCAAATACAGTTCAAGTGTAGTTCTATTTTGGCTAATTTTGGCAAACTATAAAAGCGTTTTAAGAAAACACTAATCAAATAAAGCTAACTTTGATTTGCACTAAGCTTATTTGATTTATTTGCATGTTTTTAATGGATATTTTCCACCGTCAAAATTATTTGAAAAATAGTTAACATCTACAATATTATTGTACAGATAAATTAGTATAAAGTCGGGTAAACATTTAAATTTTGGAGCAATCTTGTTTTTGCAACAAAATGATGTAAAAATCACTTTTTTAAAGAGCTAATAAACGCTAGTATACGGATTACGAATATAATTTAAAATAAACTCAATTTTCTAACCTAAATTTTCAAAATTTCTCCTTGTACCTGTATCGAACCTAGTTTTAAAAAAAGTAACTCTTTATGTGTTGAATAATAATAATTTGATATATTATATAAATTACATCCTTTAATTCAAAAAATGAAAATATGGAGCTAACCACTTATTTGCTGCGAGCCCTTCAATTCGAAATTTTGACAAGTAAACCTCTATATTTATTATTACTGTATATCGAAGCGAAATATTGCGTCATTTCCGTTTTAAGCGCAGACTTCCCCCGCCTTTGATCCAATCTAGTCATCGTGTTTTGTGTATACATTTTAGACACTGGTTAAGTAAACAACTCACACTGGGTCACTACAGTAGTTTATTCGTAACGAATTTCTGCTATTGTCCCTCTTAGAGAATGAGATTAACGAATATGAACGTCATGAATTTCGTGTTATTGAAATTCACTGTGCACCAATATCTCTAAAGAACGAACTTCAGTAGAGCGAAATTCTCAGTGCGGCGCAATTACAGTATATGTTAACGCCCAGGCTGAGGGAATAGAATTCGATGTATGTATATAAGTAAAGTTTTCAAAATGCTTTTCTTTTCATAAACAAATTGAGTTTGATACACATCGCGTAATTGGACATAAAGAATAAAATTGCTCACTCATTAATTTTAATATTTAAATGCATTCAAACAAAATAAAAGTGGAACTCAAAATACAGTAATATCATTTCTAAGTAATTTCAAATAATAAAAATTGCACTTAACCAAAAATTATTTACTGTATTAAAAATGTTTTAACAAAATTGTATTAAAAAACAATAATATTTTATAATTTATAAATATTAGAATTTCCAAAACTTTAAGTGCTGTTTCTTCATTACGAAGAAACGTAATAAATAAAAACAAAATTCCTTCTAATCGATTTATATAATAGGATTAACATACAGTAGTTCCTTAAAAGTTATCTAACCAATCGATAATTAACTAGAATGAAAGAAACGCCTTCGACAATTCAATTATTTAATTTCATAATAAACGAAAGAGAATCAATTCTTTCCTTCGACCAGTTGAATGTCCCAATTTCCGGTTAATCGACCACTTGTGGCAATTAACATCTTAGCGCCGCGAGTGAACGTCATCGGCGAGTGTGACGTCACCGCGCCTATTTATTTAACCCGCTCCGCGCCATTTCTACTGTCGCGGATCGATACTCGAGGCGAAAAGAGCGAGGTGACGAAATGAGTTAGACTCCACCCCCTCCGGCAGTGACGTGGCGTGGGAGGAAGCGTAAAAAATAATAATACTAAAAAACACGATGAATTTGAAGAGACAAAAGAAGCGAGGGGAAAAAAGATGGCGTTAACTTCCGGTACGGTTAAAACGTCGTTTAGACTGTGTCGGAAATAGATTGAAAAGCACGAGGCCACGCCCCTTCCTTCATAAATATTATTAACCTCATTTTCCCACCCTTCGCCTTTCCCACCTGTGCCAAACACTTGCGCACACAAAACACGTCCCGCATACCACGCATGCGCAATCATATTTTTTTCATTTCAAATTATACATTGAGGTAATGTACAGTCAAATGTCGTTAGAACGAATCCTTCTGCTAAAAATATACTACAGGGGAATTTTTATGCGCGGTAAATCATATTACCCGGACTTTACAATAGGGGCTGTCCATTAATAATTATTATGTCAACAACTCATTACTAAAGTTTTTGGGCCCCTCCTTCTTGTCATCAACAGTCTGTCTAACATTGAAGGGACCCCCTATTAAAATTATGACAAAAATACTTTATATTCCCTCCCCCACATCCATCCAGAAACTGCGAGTTTTTGTTTTCATATTTTTCAGCAAATAGTGTTACTTTTTTAGCAAGTTCAATGAAGGTACAAGCAAGATTCTTCGGGTCTTGTATGTAGAGAATCCCAAGCACCTCATTTTTAGGCATGTCTATTTCTGAAAGCGCGAACTTTGTAAATAGTCTACCGCTTGCTGCATCGTCGTAAGTTCGCATAATAATGAAAGTAAATTCATAATTATCAGGTCTAAAATAAGATTAGAACATTAGTTTTGCGCAAGGTAAGCTATAAGGTGACGCACTTTTGAAAAAAAATTAGTAAATCGATTAAATTTTAATGAGAATGTGTTTATTTTTTATATATTTAATAATAATAAAAAAAACATATGGCATATGTCATTATGACCTCTCTATCTGAGTCGGCACTCATGTTTGACGGCTAAAGCTTTTGCGGAATTCTAGAGTGCACCTGCCGACTAGATCGCGACATGTGCCGGCTGGGTCTCAGCATGTGCGGAAAATTCATTAGAAATCTTTAAGCGCGTTAACACGTGCCGACTCAGTTGTAGAGGTCATATCCATATGTTCTTGTTTATTATTAAATCGGAGATGTTGCTAAATATAAATATATAAAAATAAATACATTCTCATTAAAATTTAATCGATTTATTAATTATTAAAAAATGCGTCCTCCGTGAGACACCCTATACATGCGCTCTGTGTGAGCCTGTGAGGTATACAAATCTGCGTGCTTGGGATAATCTACACAAGACCCGATTCTTCAAAATTAATGACAAAATAAACATTTGCGTAATTTTGTATTTGGAGTTATTTTAGTTAGTCATCCGCCCAATAATTTTAGCAATTCCTGCATTTCTTGACCCCTTAAATAGCTCCATTTTGTGCAAAACCTGAGACAATTTCTAATTTTATATGTCTACCCTGCTTTATAGAAACAACATTTTCGGAGGCAAAATAATTTCCTGCGATAGAATTTCGTTGTATCGATATTTGACAACACGCGCTGCGTGTTTGCATTGAGGCTTCCCTAAACTCGAATTAATTTTTGAAGGTTTTCACGCAAACCATAGAGTTTGCGAAAAGAAGCCGCATATACGCCTACGATGGGGCTGTCCCTTCGCCTTGATTTGCATAGCCATGACGAGGGCTCTCCCCGCACGGCCAGACCTTGCACGCTCCCCGGGAACGCGCTTACTTTTTCCCGGGTAAACAGATAACAGCTTGTTAAAAATATATTTCATCCGCGAATAATGTGAAGTTTCCTCTCTCGCTCTCTCCTACCGTGTGTTATGGTGTGTGTGCGCGAGCGTGACGTCAGGTGAGGGATGTGAATTCTTTTCCACCTGACCGCCCCCCCAAGCACCCCAAAATTTAAGCATCCGGAAACGTTGTTTTCGGACGTAAAACGCTATTTTATCAACGTCTTTAATTTGATAAATTTGTTAGCGTCTTAGCGCTCATTAACGTTCACGCTCGCGTGACGTCATCCTAATACTTCAACGAATGAGCTCGATTAATCAGCCAGCGTTCTGGTGGGAGAAAGGTGAAACTAGGCAACAATTTAAAACTGACAGGAAGTTACCAATTTTTTTTTTCTTTTTTTCTTTTTTTCTGTTTTATTTTTCTTTATTAAGAAATAAAATAAAATTCAATTTCCTGTTAACCGTGAACCGCGAGATTGGTAGCATGAGAGTCACAGTGGACCATCTTCTCCTCGAATGCTTCGCAGGTGAATTGTACCTTTTCAATGGATAAAACTCGTTAAATCTAATAAAAAAAAGTCGGGGGTTTTTTTTTTTTTTGTTTTCGTTTCCAGCTGTTCTTATCGGAAGACGCGTGTTTCCTGCTCAAATTCTTATCCCGAGAGAAGAGGGAGGAGCCAATGTCATATCCGGCGCGTGCCCCTCACCGGTACGATGGCCCTCACTTAAAGGTGTTTTGTTTCTCCTGCTAGCGAACAAAAGGCGTCCCGCAGGTGGACATAACTCTCGTCTTTTATTTTTCACCCGAGAGCGCCAGCTTAGTAATCTTTAAAATCTAACCCTCCCTAATAAACAACATTAGTCTACTCTTCATTGGCGCGAGTTTTATGTACGCCATAGTGAGGAGTACTGCAGAAGGACAAACAGCACAACGATGAAATACGAAAGTAAAATCAAGAAGAAAAAGAAAGCATGCAAGAAATTAATAATTATTATTCATCGGCGTGCTATTTTTCCTCTTACCCCTTATTATTAAAAAATGATTGACGAATTAATTTTATTAGGATTTATTTATTTTTATTTTCGGTTTGCAACAAATTATCTCCCTCAAAGTCGGTGGTATAGTACTATGTACGCCGATAGCATAGCAGCGCCATCTCTTGTCATGTTATTGTTCATAATGACCTAACCTAACTAGGTATAAATCAATAACGTCATCTCTACGTATTAACTACTACACGCGGTATATATTGGCCTAACCTAACCATACAGAGTGCCTTCAAGTCGTAAAGTTGAAAAAAGGAAGAAAGTCTCAAATAAGAGAAACCTCGTAAGGTTATATCTGGAACAGACCTGCGAACTCCATTGAGCCCCCAAGTTAGTAGATTTTCCTGAACTTCAAATTTTTATTTTGTTTTATAGCATCCCTAGTTTTGAAGATACTGTATTTCATGAATGAAAAAGACAAAATGCAGTAATGTATCGCCTAAAGGATTTTATTATTAAAATTTTGTTTACTTTTTGTAATTTGCCAATAAAATAATGAAAAACGAGTCTTTTGTTGTCGTCAACAATAATCGTCGAACTTACATGGCATAAAAATGGCTAAAATGCTTTAAAATAATTTAATTGGATACGTAAAAAAACATGCGCAATTTTTTACTTATAATTTTTGAAGAAAGTTTAACAAAACATTCGCAGGCTAAATATTTACGCATGCGCAGTTTACGTGAAATAACGTTTTCTGCGTAATGTTGTTTTTTCTTCCTTAAAACCTATAAAATTCAAAGCTTATAAAATTTCTAAAATTCCGAGTTTGTACTTAAAATCGCGTACTAAAATAAATAACCGGAAGCGGTTTCTAAATATCAGTACCGGTATGTATTTGCGTTTTCTAAGAATAACAGAAGTTTCAAATGTAGATCTCGGACACCCGGTATAAATTTTAAAGCGATACCCACAAATTAAATCGATAAGAATCGATAAATAGGAGGATTTAATTATCCTTCCGCTGATGACGTCATTGGTTGACAAAGTCATTAAGAACCAATTTTCGCCATGTAACCGTGTTTTCAACGGTGTAATAAGTCATATCAAATAAAATATGCATATCATACGTGTAAGGTGGGTGGCGGGAAGTCAGACATAAATCTCAGGAAATAACCGAAAAAAAGCGGTGATATCGACCGGAAAAAGTGAAAAAGCTATTAAGGCAAAAAAAGAAAAAAAAATTAGCTAAGAATTAGACGAAAAGAGAAGACAAGAAAAAAAAAAAAGAAAAATAAATAAATAAAAAACGAAGAAAAAAAATGTAAAGTGGCTTTTATCTTCTTTTAAAATTCTCCTCGAATTTACCAATCTCATTATCGAATTTTCACTAGCAAATCTGCGTTTCGCGTTTTCTTCCCGCAGCCAGCAGCATAGACAGACGGAGAGGAAGAGAGAAGAGCTCTTAACATCCGTGTTTCAATTTCTACAAAGAACTAAATCGCACCCAACTATTTTTTCTTTCTTTCTTTTTACCATTTTCAACGTCAAAATCGCGTGCACTTAATAGAAATATCAAAAGAAGAAAACATTTTCACTTAAAATATAAAAAATGTCACAACTTAAAAAAAGAAAAAGAAAGAAAAGAAATGCTTTATTTTTTTTTTCTCATTCTAATTCAACAAATTAGGTTAAAATTTTCTCCCCTCAAAAAAAATTAAATGTGCTTTAATTGTATTATGAGGTAACAGAGGAAGAAAAGTCGCTAATAAATAAAATACCGGCAATGAAAGAAAACGACAGAAATTCCTTTAAAGCTTTTCATCGTAAAATTATCTTAATAAATAACGGAAATACAAAAGAATTTGAACAGCATAATAATTAATACAATTTTTTATAAAATAATGTTATACGGTACCGGAAGTGCTACAAAATTTATGGCGTTTTAAATCTAAATTTTTCCCTTGGACAAAATACACCTAATCCACTCTTGCAATCTTAGATACGTTCCTAGCGCAGTAAATACCATTTTTTTTCTTTTCAAAATGAAACGGCATTCTAGTTTAAAAAAAAATTTGACTAATTTTCTTAAACTAATTTTCTCGATGTAGTCATGTTTCCAAGGCCCAGCCATCTAAAGTCCGCAGTAGCCCCAAAATTTGTTATTTTAATTTTTAGGAATGGCAAATAAAATTAACTTTGGTGCTCCCGATTTGTTACTTCGTCCCTTAAGCTGGCACCAAAACGTAATTAAAAATGAACCAAGTGGTAAAAAAAAAAATTAAAAGAAGGAGACATCCATTCTATCGTTAATCCGGCACTGATTACCACTAGATTAAATTTTGAAAATTTAATTGCGTTTCATCTTGAAAAAAATTTAAAGCGAGTACTTATTGCACGCTTAATCGTGTCTTACAGAATAAGGAAAGGCTGAAATTAAAAATATTTAGGATACTTATAATAAAAGCATGCTAACAATTATGTCTATGGTTTTCAGAAGCAACAGTTTTATGCAACTCGTATAAGAACTTGCTTAAGAAAATAATAAGCATTTTTATAACATGTACGTCTTGAATAAGTACCTAGCTCACTATTGCCGTATCACTTTAAAGATTCATCCCACAAGCGCCTTATAAGAAAATGATTAGAGCCCCATTATAACATAAATATTTGCTTTAAGAAATTCTTACTTATTGTTGGTAGGCTTTTAGAACGACTATAACGTAAGCAATCACTTAAAAAAATACTTAAAGCAATATAAAAGATGGCTATGAATATAGCCTTTTGCATTATTTTAACAGCGTCAATTACAATCCTTGAATCTCTTAATAATTTAATTATTAGCAAACGCTCTCATAAATTAATTAACTCTACAACCCATTTTAAGTCAAAAAAAAAAAAAATAAAAATCTCTATTTCACAATTAACATTTTTTAAGAAAGCACTTAGAATGTAGATTACGGGGGTGTTAAGTTTAATAGTAGTTTTTATTTCTCTACTTAACATTAATTTTATTTTTGTAATTATAAACTGCGTTAATTCATAAAATTTATTTCTTTTAAAATGAATTAATGTAGCTTCGAAAAATGTGCGGTAGAGATGAGAAAACGACCAAAAAATGTGTCTGGTTTTATAAAAAAACGAATATTTTACTTGTGTAGTATTTTTTTTTACTTTATTCGCTTTTCATCCCCTGTTAACGTGCGATTTCCGCAGACAAATCCCCGAAAATACCTCAGCGTTTCAGCGCTGTTCATCATTACTGTACTTAAAAGCACGATAGATCAAAATCTGTATTTCAATCGAAAAGCCTCGACATTAAAAATGTAAACATTAAGAGCGTTTCTCATTTAATAAACATATTCGCACAATACAAGCCAGAAAGAAAGAAAAAAAAAAAAAGACCAACGTAACAGATTGCAAATTAACTGTTAACGCGGAGTAAATAAAGCCAATAAATAAGCGAAGCAAAAATGGCGCCAAATGTTTGCTTATATTTGCCATTTTATATCCAGCAAGTGATCTTGGCTAATTTTCTATTCACTAAAAAAAACAAAGCTTTCTCGCTCCTCCCACTCACCTCCAACACTCACCCCCCTTTTATTTTTTTTTTTTTATATATATAAGGCTTTTTCGACGTTGCATACACGTTCTTTCCGTCTCCAAAACAGAAACTCGTCTCCATGGAAACCAAACACAATGATGAATCGGTCACGCATGATGGCGGACACCCGACCAACCGCATTCACATTATTATATTTATATTATTATTATTACTATACATACACACGTAAAAAAAAAGTGGAAATGGTAATAATAATAAAATGAGGAATCGTTAGCGCTCGATTACGATCAACGCTTTCGTTTATTAATTAAGGAACGAGTCAGCGACACCTGCCGAGAGAAGCAGCTGCCGGCTGAGCGAGATAGCATCGTCAGAACGAGTTTAAATAGAATTTAAAATGCATGTACATGTAGTGCCGAAAGGTATTTTTGATGCGTACTGTAGATGCGACTTCACTAGGCGACGCAGCGGGCATTTTTTTTTCTTGTTGTTGTTGGAGATGAGCATGCGCTTTGATTCACTTCCGTTTCAATTAAACACGCGCAAAATAAATTAAGTTTCATTATATTAAAATGTAATTGACATCGTTCAAGTACATTTAATTCCTTTTTTTAAAAATATAACTTTGCAATGTTAGAAACTTAAAACTCAACGAGCGTATCAAAATCACTTGATCAATAAAAAAAATAGCGATTATTATTATACGATATTTTAAGAGCAACAATGGACTACTAGTACTCGTTTTTAAAATAATACAATACTCTTCGAAAACCGCAGATTCTTTTTACGCGATTTTTCTGCATAAGGGGGAATGAGTTTTTCAACAAACGAGTTGGTTCACGCGGTTTGCAAATCAAATTAGGTAATGACTCTTGCCGTGCGAGATTGCATTAGAAGTAACACTTTTTGAAAACGGCTCCACCGCGTTAAGTTAAACTATTTTCGATAATATCGTCTCAAAAGCCGTAGCTGAGCATTTAGCTTGCAACATTTTAATATTTAAAATAAATAAAAAGGGTTTTCAGTTTTTAAAAAAAATGCATTAGCGTATAAATATCTCATAAGCATAAAACATTTTTATGGAGCCATTTACCAATTGAGCGAATTGCACCCTAGAGAAGTTAGGGTCAGATTTGTGAATAAAATAAAACTTATACAGTAACTCTGCTTCTCAACATCGATTCGCTGACCAATTTCTATCAGTGGATAACTCCATACCATTATCATAGGGCATATCAAGTAAAAACTTAATAAATATTAAGTTCAGTGTTGCAACAAGATGTATTAGTAAAAAAAAAAAAAATTTATACCGTACTTAATTTTTATTTTTTTTTATAGAATATTATCTCCGGATCGCCATCAAAAATGATTGGGAACCATTGAAAAGTCTATTTATGTTATAAGAACTAAAAACTACTTTTGTACACTTGCTTATAAGACGAATCTGAGCTTAATCGAGCTGTACAAGAGTTGCTTATAAAATAAAATATAAAACTCCTTCTTACAAGTAATCAATTATTCTCAGAAAAGATGACGTCATATCATTTTCTTATTTAAATTTTGACTAAAAGCAAATGAAGCCCGTATTTTAAAAAATTATTCTTCAAATATTGAAGGAAAAAATGTCTCACAAATCCAGCTAATTCAGTAATCAAGTAAATGATGAACAATTGCATCGCCCACACCAACTTAAAATAACAAAAACCAACGTATAGTTGTACGGTGCATTCCAATTACCCAATTTTTTGCAACCAAATTAATCAATGCTTTTTTAGTGAATTTCAACCATTTCAGCAGTGAACAGATCAACAGAAAGTTTCATTCGAGTACTTTTCAATCTCAAACTATTTTTTTTTTCAAACAGCCTGATACCTCATCAAATCAAGGATGCGACATAATTAAACCTAAATTTCACCCTACTAACAACCGTTACTTGTTTCTAACTCATAAATATCCTACATACTGGAACTAGCCATTCCGTTAAAATTTCAAAAAGCATCCAGAAAAACAACTACTGTACTGTACTACACACACAAACGCACACAAAAAGCGAAATCTATTTCTTATGAAATTTTAAATGCGAAATCTAATGTTGAGCCTCTGCAGCTGTCAGACGTTCCCATCCAATCCCGCTCACTTACTCCTTTCGCCCACATGGAGTGGCTCCCTTGACAAAAGCCTTCACCGCTTTATCTAACGGCGCTCAAAATCCGTGTTCCGGTGAAACTACTACGTCAAGTGCCACTCGTCCACCTGCTGAGTGAGTATGCGCGTGCGTTTGGGCAAATACTTTTAAAAGCTGAATTTGTAACGTGTTTTTAACGAGGTTTGAAGCCGCGAGAGCTGAGCTGAATAGGGTCCGCCAGGAGCGAGAGATGACCGCCAGGACAAACACCGGCCAAACAGAGATAAGACAAGAGAGAAAGCTACTTTACCATTTCTCTCGAGGCCACCACTCTCTCTCCATCTTTTTACTCTCTATCTGTTCTTTCGCTCGCTGCTTTATCTCCACACAACCGATACGAACAATTACATTTTTGTCCACTGCGCACAATCCGATAGTCGAAAAGCTAAAATAAAAAAAACAACGGAAAAAAACAACAAAAACAAAAAATAAATACCACACTTTTCTGTATAATTTGCTCAAAACATTGAGCTTTATAGTTACAGTAGAACCTCTGTTATGGCGAATTTCAAAAAGAATAAAGTTTGTGTTTATTGCACAGTATTATAAATTCGTTAAAGTAAAAGAATAACCAAAGAACAGTAACGATAAATATCAACAAAAACAAAAAAAATAAATAAAAAAACACTTTTTTCACCTTTAAACATGACCATAAACAAAATATAGTAAAACCCGGATATAGTGCGATTTAACAATTTTAACAATTTAACGATTTAACAATCTGTAATCGGCAAGAAAAAACTGTCCGAAAAATTCACAATTTTTAAAATTTCTAGATTTGCGATAAAATGTTTTTTTTTTTTTTAAAAAATTAATTTAAGCGGATCGCACTATAAACGAACTTATTATATAGACTTTTAATCTCCGAGGACCAAACTATGGTCACACTATATGCGGGATCGCACCATAAGCAGGTTTTTTAAACACAGGGTCTAATGGTGTTGTTCAAGGAACCTGTCAAAAATCGCACTATAAGCGGGTTTCACTGTAATTATGAATAAAAGATTCATTAAAATAAAATCGAAATTTCTTCTAAAAATCGCTCTGAATTTCAATTCTCGAGCCTGCTAGCCATCTTTAATACCTAAGCGCAATTAGTCCTCTCAACCTATGACCTGTCGATTATCACTAATTAATTATGCACCCGCTACCCATCGTTGGAATGGCGGCTATAAATCTCGGGAGAGAGCTGAAGGTGAGCCGGCGGATCGATAAACGAAAGACAAGCAGTCCCCACTGGCTATCACCGTACTACTCTCACCCATGCCCTCACCCACCATTATTTTGTAGCCAACGTATGCACGTGCGTGTCAGTGACACGGCAATGAACACACTCGATCCATTCTTAACGCTTGTTATTGGAATATAAAAGGTGAATCCCGTTGCGAGCGTTGGGGGCGCCGCAAATCGATAGAGAGAAAGGGGGAAAAAAATGAAAGAAGAATAGGAAAAACAGGGAAGGTGAGGAGAGGTAGGGACTCCGAAATAGGAGGGGGTCGAAAAAAATAAAAAAAAAAATAGTGGCGAATATAAACAAGGCGCTGGATACAATACCGGATTATCAATTTTCAAGGCTTTGAAGGTTATCACAATTTTGTTTTTAGAAACTTATAAGTTGGTGATTATAATAATTTAAGAGGACCATCAAAAAATGTTTGCTTACCTAACAACTGTTTTTTAAGTAGCCATAATTCAACAAAACAAAAAAAAAATTATTGCACCGGTACATAATTTCGCTCAAAAAAATGTATTGATTGTATTCCTAATTATTTGTACAGTACTTAAAATTCACAAAATTGATTTTTCCTAACATGAAATTGTAGGATTTTTTTTGTACAACTTATCGATCGAGTTGGTCCACTTTTGCTTTGGCAGCCTAAAATTTACTTTCACCAAATAAGTAGAAAAAAAAAAAAAGAAAAAAAAAAATGGTGCGTAGGTAGGGCGTAAATATGTAAATGCGCCGCTAGGGTCTCTCCTCTTCTGGCTTGGGTCCCGCGTGGGAGCAATAATAATAATAATAAATGTCTGTGTGAATATAATTCGGGTTTGCACCGTCGCTTTCAAAGGGATTCGCTAATGGTATTGAAAATGTGGAATCCGCGAGAGGGAAGGTCAGTCGATACGTGGATAAAGAGGGAGGGGGGATAGTGGATAGATGAATGGAAGAATACAGGCAGATAATCAATGGAAGACGCGCGATTCTTGTTCACAACACTACACCCTTATTTAGAAAATGTTAGGTTTGAGGGTTCTTTCCTTTCCCCCAACCCACCCTCCTTTAATGAGGATAATGAGTCAAACCAAACTATTGGCTCGCCGTTCTATTCATAGCTCGGTCGAGTAGCCAATTTGCATAGAAGAAAAAAAGAGGGGAAAACGTCAAATCGAATAAAAATTATTAGAATAAAAAATAAAAAAAAAAAATAAGAAAATGAATTACGAAAAATCAAAATACATGTACAGTATTAATGCTTCGGTAACCGAACATTTTATTCGTTACGCGAAACTTCGGTTCCAGAGTTACAAATGTTGCAACGACAAATCGAGATGGGTTCTTGGAAAATGCCGGAAGATATTGTTATGGAAGACCTCGCTCTTTAGCAGTCTCGACCGAAATTTGTACGTAATGCCTTAGTATTTCGCGGTACACCTAATACTGTTTTTACACGGGGTATACGTTCCTGAAAAACATGTGTAAAAAAAAATTCGTGTAAAAAAAGTAATGGGGGAATTTTGTGACATTATTATAAGGGCTACCGAAAAATACTTACAGTATAATAATCAAATTATAATTAATACATAAATAAAAGTATGAAAAATTCCCAAAATAAGCAAAAAATATTTTTCAAATTGGTTAAAAACTCGTGTTATTTCAAAATTTCTCGTGTAAAAACAGGTCTAATTTTTATTTTGAAACCGTGTTATTTCAAATTCGTGTAAAAAAAATCCGTGTAAAACAGTATTAGGTGTATTTATAACTCGTCTAGTACATTGAGCAACCGTAACGAAAACATCATCATCAGAAACAATGGAAAATGATTTTAAAATCGCTGTAATCAAAGATTAATGGCCCTATCCATGAGCCCTATCCAAGAGCCCTATCCATGCTTCCTCGCTCCTTCCAGCACCCTCAAAAACAATATTATTACTTGTCATATTACATGTACAACTTATTTACTGTTATCGATTGAATGGCATGCACTTGCCTTATGCAGTACAGTACATAGATTTTCATCCTCATAACTAAGGAAATAATCTCGTAATACGACCGGTAGCGTATTTCCATTCGCGCACTAGAGCCGTTCCAGTACGCCCTTGTGCATTCTGGTCATACGAAACTGTGCTCCATTATCCATTGAACTACCCTAGGATTGGCACTCAGTGCAGTTTGGCTACTTTCAAAAAATCGGCAGTTTTGCGTGAACACTCGCCCCTACACAAATTTTTTGCACAACTGAAATCGTTTCATGACGTCACTAGCCTTCCACTATAGAAAACTATTACAGTAGTTGTCATAAAAATTTCGTTGGCTGAATAATTATTTGCCGTAAAAAAATTTATTTTTTACGCGTGAAATTACTCTTTCTAAATTCCTCGAGTTAAACAATTTTAAAAAGGTTCAAAAAAAATTTTGTTGAACAAATTTTTCTTACTTTACTTTAATTTCTACCCTGAAATTATTCTGTCATATTATTTTTATAATAACATTCACTGATATTACCTTCGCTAGTTTTATAGATAATGAAAGTATACTAAATTACTGTAGTGAGAATGTTCCTGTAAACTGCGCTGGAGATTCTAAAAAGCTAAATTTTAAATTCTATTATATTTTTTTTCACCAACCAACCTTGAAAAACAAAACCTAACTATTATACTGTATAAGATTACTGTACATTTAAACTATTGTACATTAATAGTCATTAAATATGTTTGAAGCAGATTGTTGAAGATAACAAAGTTCGCTTTGAGTTAGAATGAATATTGACGAAATGCTGTATGAAACACCACCAAAAAATTATGATGGTAAAAAGTTTTAAAAATGCTAAAAGTTACTTTAAAAGTCTGAAACATTTGCTTTAAATCTTAAAAACTAATAATTTAAATACTGTACAATAATTTCCTGAATTTTCAAGTCAGGCCCTACTAAAAAAATTCTAGAGTACCAGGGTACTCAATGTTGTAAACGTCGCAAAATCGTGACATTTAGCGTCATTTCCAATTACTGTATTTAGACCGCACTCTTTTTTTTTTCTCTATTCGAAATGTTTTATAAAAACATATCATATTAAATTGCTGTATACTGCAATGCCATAATAATATAGATCATTTGTTTACATCTATAATTATTAATATCAATTTTTTTTATTTTACCGAGTCTATTCATGAGTTATAAAAATAACTACCGGAAACATTTTAATCTATGAATGCCTAAGACGAATTTCCAATTTCTGAATCAAAAATATCGATTTGAAAACGATATTCACGATAACTTTTTTTTTCTTCTGTTTTTCTGCTTATATCTTATTCACCGCTCGCATTACAATTTCATCGAAACGCTGTCTGTGACGTCATCTCTCATCTTTCCATCTCTCCATCCATCTCTTTCTCCCTCTTTTATCGATTCCCCCTAAAATATCCGTTCAAAATTCAATTGTTTTTTCGGTGTTCAAATAATTTTTCCGATCGATGATATTTTAATTTCCCATTTTCCATCTTTTTTTCCCCGCGCGCACCCCTCTTTCTCTCTATAAATATTGACGTTTGTATATTTATGAGGTGTGGGCGGTGGTATGTGACGTCGGCGGATCAAGCAATCCCCCAAAGCCGAGGTATCAGGTAGAGGAAAATGTTCTGCGAGTGCGCGATAAAAGTGATTTAAAACACACCAAAGCGAGGCGCACGCGACAAGTTTGATCGATTTAACCCACCTAACCACCCCGCCCACACCCCAACCCTAACCACCTTTTTCCATTTTCTTACGCTCACCACCCACAACCTTACCTTACGACTAAACTGTGCAAAATTAATTTTCGATTAGTTCGACTAACCGGAAAGTCGCAGGTGAAATAAAAATGATGGGAGTGGGTTGTAGTAATGGGTCGTTGGAAAGCTATAAAATAATTGGGATGTGTACTTTAGTTAATTGAGCAAATATTGTAAGGTATGTATCAAAAAAAACAAAACAAAAAAAACGACATTCAAACTTTCGTCGTGTTTTTAATAACGCGAGTGCAAAATAGAAATTGGTAAATGGCGTCGAATGCAACAGCAATAACGAAAAAAGAAAAAAAAAAAAGAACAAATATTAGTTTTAAAATAAAAAATACTTTTTATAAAAGATGAAAACCTATAGTACCGGTATATAAAATAAGTACATGTACGGCGAGAAGCATTGGAGAAAGGGACAACTCAAATTTAAAATAAGCCACTGAAATACAAGTAAGCGATTATTCGATTAAAGTTTTAAATACAGTACAGTATTAAATCTTAAAATAAAATTCTAAATCTTAAAAACAAAAATTCTAAATCTTAAAATAAAACTCTAAATCTTAGTATTTTTTTTTTTTTTTGTAAGAAAAAATGCAACAAGGCTTATTTTTGGGCAAGTCTTGTGTATAGCCTATCCCAAAACAGCACTAAAACCTTTTTTTTTTAATTTAAAATTTTTACACACTGTATATAATATATTAATACCCTATATAAAATGATAAATTTACAATATTAATGTAAAAAAATACACTTTTCTAGGATATCAAATTTATTTAGAAGCATTTTTTTATTAAAAAAATTAAAACATTGGGTGGTATGAATAAAGTTTAGCTTTCGCTAAAAGCTACGTTTTCTAAGCGAAAGCTTCATTCTGTATGAAT
>JAQGAY010000735.1:0-21027 GCA_034698085.1 Polydesmus angustus | reverse complement strand
TATACATGTAGTGAATGCATTTAATTTCGCGATAAATTTCGTTTAATTGATAATTTCGCTGTATTAACAATTTTTTTTTAATTTTTTTTATTATTGTATATTGAGAAATAACGTCGTAGCAGTTTAGTAAACTTCGTTATATAGTAGTGAATTTTGTTGTACCAGTATATATTAAAAGAAAATTTGAGATGTGCAAAAAATTTCTTTATATCGGATAATTTAGTTTGACAAAACTTTTTGGTATAATTTTGGTACAAATTTGTCGCAAATTCAATTTATTGATATTAACAACTTTGTTGTATTGATTTTTTTTTTTTTGACTAGCAAGAGAAATAATCGCGTGGCAATTCTGTAAATTTTATTATACGAGCTAATATTATGGAGAATTTAGTTTAGTAGTAAAATTCGTTATACCGAAATTTTGGTTGTTCCTATATTAAGAAATTTGTAATCAATATTTAATTTTTTTTATCGTTAATTTGGTTGTTTTTGATAAATGCTTTGCGTGTTAAATTTCGTTGTAGTGATCATTTCTTTTTACCGCGGAATAAAATTCTGTCATTTTAAGAAACCCAATTACACGCGCGATCAATGAACGAGCTGCGTTACATAATGACCACGCCCAGTGTAAAACCCACGCGCACATCCAACTGGCACCAAAAAAAAAAAAAAACTATTATAGTATGCATAAAATTTTATTAGGTAAGGTATTTCTTTTTATCAACAATTTTAAAAATTGAGTCTGAAAGCAAAATTAAATAGCGACAATTTTTTTTTTTTGTTTAATCTTAAAAATAAAATTTCGAGTCAGAATGACGGAGATCAATTCGTTCTATTTATTTTTCCCTCTATTCCATTACAATATTAAATTTCAAACAAATATTATATTTATTTTTTATGTTAGTGATAGTTAAATCAAAACTATTGCGCTTTGCATTGGTAAAAAGTTGAATTTTTATTAAAATTAAATCAGCTTTCAAAATCTTTTTTTTTTATTATTATTTAAAAGCAAAAAATATGATTATCTTAAAAAATACCGCGCCAGAACGATGGAAATAGAAAAGTCTTCTTAATAATTATAATGTAAATCTTACTAATATTATTTTTACAAAGAAAAAAAATCACTTTTAAGGATTTTTTTTATAGCCGTCGCTTAAGTAATAAGAAAGTACTTAATAAATAAACAATACAAGTTTGTGCTTAAGTGGATACTTAATCCTATTAATAGATACTCAATGATAATCTTCATTTATATAAAAAATAAAGTATTTCCATTAAGTGATAATTATAGGCCTACATAACATAACCAAATACTTAAGGGCTACTTATCTTTTAAGATTCGACTATAAAAACTGTATTTAATCAAAAGCTTGTATTTTACTACTGTATTAATTTATTTACAAATATTAATTTTTATTTTTTGCGCGTGCTATTTTCGTCTGCTTAAACGAAAATGTATTAAATTGCAAATTAAACGAATATGTGGGCGTGTTTATGTAGGTTAAACCCTTTCTTCTTCTCCACACCTAACTATACCGAGATGTTTTTTTTTTCATCTTCCATCGCTAAAGGTGTAGATTGAGTGTCGGGGGAAAAATGGCTGTTTGGGTAATTTCAGTTGGGTTGTTAAAGAGAGAAGTGATTTTAATAGGCGATAAAAATGCAAACGTTGTAGTAATAGGGCTAACAACAATCTCTCTCACTCACTCACTCACTCACTCTTATGCGATTTTACAATGATCACGTCTTCGTTCAAAGCTTGAATATATAGCGCGCACAGGTTGAAAGCCAACCTTCACGTTGAAAGAGGACGATAAAAATGATCGCACTGCTGAGCTAATTTATAAATTTTAATTATAAAGGCGTAAAAATAGCTCTTCCACGTCACATCACGTCACGCCAAAAAAGGGGAAAGGTTGAAACTCGTAATAGCCTCTAATCAACTTCCCCCTCTAAGCCACAAATAATCATATTATCTTTTTCCTATATAAACATAAATCATAATAAATAAAAAATAAATAAGATCCCGCAAAGAGTTTAAAAAATACATCTATAGGTTTTGAATTGGAATTTTATTCGAAAACGATTCATTCCAAACTTTTTTTCCCTCCTCCCTTCAGGCTTAAAAAGATTATAGGTATATATCTTTTTCTTCTTGTACATTTTTATCGCTTTTCAACTTAGTACTTAAAATTCAAAAAAAAAAAAAAAAACTTGCCATTTTATTCTTTAAAAGTGTATTGTTTGGAGCGAAAGATTTTTCCAAAGTAGTCATAAAAATCTGTACACTACCGCATAGATGACGCTGTTCAAAATTTTTAAGTCTTACTTTATATATATTTTTCTTTTTTCGTTATTTTTTTTTTTTTTGAGTTAAGAGTAAAGCGAGGAGGTTGGGGTAAAAGTTTACGAGAAAACGTTTTATTACATCTCCCTCACTCACGATTATTCAAAATATGTTGTTTATAGATGCTGAAGAGTGGAATTGAGTCGAGTACGCGCCCTCTGGTGGCGAATTGATCAGTAGATTATCTATCCCAAACACCCCCTCCTCCATCACTCCTTCCCAACTACTCAGATGGTTTAAGAAAAGTGAGCCAGAAGGATGGAGTTGGAGAGAGATGCGGTGGTTGTAATATGAGAAAAGAGAAAGATGAAAAGCAGATGGATGGAGGCGAGGGAGAGAAAAAAGGAAGGCAGAATGATGGAGATAGAGAGAAAATCATTGGAGAGTGGATGTAGGGGGAAGGGATAAAAAAACTTCCGTTCAGGGTTTTTTTTGTGACTTGGGAGGTTGGAGGAAATTGTGATGAAGGTGCTGATAAGAAAAATAAATATTTGATGAAAGAGTGAGTGGTGTGTGAGAGACGTATTAAGTCTGCATTAGCGCAGTGTGTGTCATTTGCATATGCTTAGATTTCGATTTAATCACAAAGCCACTACATAGCCGCTTTCAATGCTTTGCTCTTTCTTTCTCTCTCTCTCTCTCTTTTACTCTTACTAAAAATTTTACAACTCACGTTACTTATTTCTTACCATCTCACTTCATTTTAACCTCTTTTTTATTTTATATATTTTTTTAAAGAGAAAGAAGCTTTGAATAACTTTTAAAACTCTCATTTAAAATGTTTTAAATGTAATTCTGAAAGACAGTATATCTTTATTATTTAGTATTACATTGTTTGTTTGATCAAGTATTTAAGTTTTTGTATTAAATATTTATAAGGAATAATTTAAAAATTTCAAAAGGCTTTTATGAAAATAAAATGCATTAAACCATTAAAAGAGTAAAAGGAAAATAAAATAAACAAGTATAGTTCCTGTATTACCCCGAATATTTTTGCTTTCATTCATACTCCAAATATACAATTCCCATTATATTTCATGCCAGGTTATATTCTGGCTAATATGGTAGAAAAAAACAGAATGATGAAAATAGAATTCAAAAACAGGGAATATGGAAACCTGAAGATATTAGAATATCAGAGATTTTAATTATTAAAATTTTAGGGTAGAACAATAATTGAGATTGAAAGCCAGAATGATAAATATAGAAAACAAGAGCAACAGGATCCCAATCCTTATTAATAAAAAGGATGAAATAAGTCAGGGTACAGATAACAGGTTAGAATAAAATTAATTAAAACAAGCAGAAAGATCATAAATATTTGAAAGCAGAGCATAGAGCAATTACTATTGGGATAGAAAGCCAGAAGGATGAAAATTGATGTCAGGAACTACAGGTAAACAATCCCTATTGAATATTATTTTATTTATTTAAAGCTAGATAGATGTTCAGATGATTCTCATATTGGAAACTGAAAGCAGAGCAATTGCGCGAGCGAAAGCCCAAAAGGCAGAAATAGCAAAGCGGATGATTGAGATAAAAATAAAGTAAGAGAATCTGGAAGATGAAGATAGAAAAGCAGAAGGATGGAAATAGAAACCAGAATCACTATTTTCGATAAGCTGCACCGGTGCAGATAATAAATGTTTCCACTGGCAAACGCTTGACCAGTCACAACAGGTTTTCCGCTCATTGGACTTTTAAAGATTTCTGTTTTCTATGCAATTTTCTAAACCACTTGAGTTTACTCAAATTTGTGCCTACTCATGCTTAAAAAATGTAGAGAGAGAGTATTAACTGGGATATAAAAAAAACTTAATAACATGAGGATTTTAAGAAGATAATAAAACAAACTTAGAAGATGACAGAAATTTAAGATGCAAGTAGAAAAGTAAAAAAAAAATTAGCTTACGATTGTATTAAATACCAATAGTCGAAATGATGGCAACAGAAAGCCAGAATGATGATAATGGAAACCAGCAAAATGATACAGTAAAAAAATTTAAAACAATAAACTAGATATCTACTAAGATCAAAATGTTAACCAAAATTGATGATATTTTTTAAAGTTAGAATGATGACTTTAGACAAGGACATAATGATGATTTTTGAAAAATTTAATTTGATTATTTTTTTTTAAAAAAATCAGAAGGATGATTTTAGAGAAAGTAAGAATTACAAATTTTGGGAATCAGAAGAATAATTTTTTGATGTTTTACTCTTAGGATTCATCAGGATGATTCTTAGAGAGCCAGGTTGATTTTAGAGAGCCAGAATGATGATTTTTGGGAGAGCCAGAATGATGATTTTAGAGAGAGCCAGAATGATGATTTTAGAGAGAGCCAGAATGATGATTTTAGAGAGAGTCAGAATAATGATTTTAAAGAATGCCAAAACACTAAAGATGAAAATAGGCATCACCATTAATTAAAAATCCAGCATACTGTAAGTCTCCAACACAAACCAAAAAGTTTATAACCAAACGAAGGTGGGAAATTTACCAAGTATTTCAACCATCTTTTGCTTAATCCATTTTGACGTTTATATTCATTCAGCGTTGTTTGACGCATGCGCATTTTTTGCCCCTTATCAAAAAAAAAAAAAAAAAAGTAAAAAGAAGAGAAAGCGTAATGTTCGGTATAGGCGGCCAATCAAATCTATTTATGCAAATTGACGGCGAATTTCCTAATCTCTATGAATTATTAATGAAAGGTGTGAATGCGTGTGTCTAAATCGGTTAATTAAACCTTTCTCTTTTCCTCTTTCTCTCAACTCCCCACACTCATTCCCCCCCCCCTCCCTCCTTCTCCTCCTCATCCCTGCGCCACCCCTAAATCTACTAATGACGGGTGATGATGAGCTTTGGTAGGCGGCCCCGTTTGAAAAAGCATGGAAGAGAATGGAGTACATGGAAGCAGAGGAGGAGTGAAATAGAAAACAAATTGACCAAATAAATACAAAAACACATACACGCTGTTTGTTCGTCAAGAGTTTTGTTTGTTAGCCCTGGGATAACTCGATTGCAGCGCCCTCCCCTTCTACATGTCTATTTATATTTGCTTATCTCGGTGATTGTATTGACCTGTTTCTCCAACCCACCCCTCTACCTAACTCTAATCTTTTTAAAGATTCTTCTGCTGCTGCTGCCGCCGTTGCCGTCTAGCGCCCTCTAGGGGAAGTGGATGAATAAAAATTTTCGACTCGGTTCTATCATAAATAAAAGTTGGAATTTCAAATTCCCTTTTTCTCCTCTTCTTCCTCGTTTTGTTTAGGCCTCTCTCTTTTTCGTTTGTGATTTGAATATAAATATGGAAATTGGTAGCAGGGAAAAAAAATATATATATAAACGATTTTGGAGTTGTTTACCTATTTTTTTTTATTTTTTTTTTATTTGGAGGAAGAAGAAGGGGAATTGCGAAAAAGAGGGTAAAAAGCATAAATTCTGATTTGAATTCGTAAAAAGTAAACGGAAAATAATAATAATAGTAATAAAAAAAATAAATAAACGTTTTTACTTTTTATTTTATTTTTTTATTATTATTATTATTATTCGAAAGCTGTGTGAAATTTATCGATCGATTTCAATTACTCAATTCGATCGATAAATGGCGTAGGAAGAGTTAATTGAGCTGCAGAAATGAAATGTTACTTTATTGCGTGTTTTTTTTTTTTTTTTTTTGTAAATTTAAATAATTTTTTTTTTACTTCGAAAAAAAACTTTAATTTTTTTTTATTACCGGTTCCATATAAAAACTTTTTTTTTATATATATAAATAATCTAATAAGTTTGATTTCTAATGGAACAGATATTTGTGTTTTTTGTTGTTTTTTTTCTATTTGGTAAACAAAAAGGATGTTACATCCATTTTGGTTTATTTTTGAAACAGCTTTATTTACGTTCGAGTTATCTGCTAATAATAATAAAATCTCAGATAGCGTAATGTTTTTGTTTTATTTGTTTTGATTTAAAGAAAAACAAAAGGTTTATTTATTTATTTATGTTTTTATTGAAAATAATTGTTAAGCAAATTAAATTTTTTTTTAAAAAATAGAAAATTCGAGACATTAGAATGGTCTTATCTCTTTTGAGTGGCTATTAATAATAATCCAAAAAAGATTTTTTTTTCTATTTTTAATAATTTCATTGAATCATCAACATTTTAAAAATAGAAAAATGGAGACGTAACATTTTGTTAATGGAAGAAAAAAAAATCTGAATTATTTTGAGGCACAGTGCGTCATTATTTTGAATTCTATTTTTGGATGACTAGAAAACTAATTTTACCTCTTTTGTCTGGCGGGGGAAACTCTGAACGTGAATCAACCTCAATGATTGAATACAGCTAGTAAAAGTCAAATTAAGTTTGGAATTAATAGGTTTGTCAATCACTTTCATTAGTTACGACGAAGGAGACGGCGACGATAGTTGACAGGAAACTGGTTATAGTCAAATTGTTAATTAAATTCGGGGAATTAATTAAACATTCCACATTTTTCTTCATAGCAATTTGCTTACATTGTACTCGTATTATAATTTTCTATTCAGGATCTTATCAAAGTTGAGAGTATTGGGGCCGCAAAAGGGAGCGTACGGCGTATACGACATGTGTAACTTTAATATAGCAAAGGGTCAAATCAATGTTTCCCCTCTCAAAGTTGAGGTCTTGATTATTAATTTCTCTCTGAAGATGACTTTTTCCCTACTGTTGGGAATTGCTCTGTCATCTTAAAAGTGGAACCATGTACATTTGGTCGGTGACTATTTTCTTAGGGTTGTCTATAGTTAAAAAATGCAAACTTTTTACATTTTTAAAGCCATAAGGGTATTTTTAGGGGCCCCAAACTCTCCAGATCTTAGTCATAGTACTTTGTTTGGTTGTGCCAAAAGTTGTGCTCGACCTGACGCACATGTTAGTATTTCAGCAGTTCCAGAACTGTTTCTAAGAGTAGAGGATAGGTCTCCTTCGCACATAAATACAGTAAACTCTCGCATTAGTGGCGCCTCGCTTAATGACGATTCGCAATACTAGCGCTCGCAAAAATGCTCTTAAATTTCGTTCCACGGGTAAGAAAATGCACGTCTGCTATCAACAAACCGCATGTTGCAATAGTTATCTAAATTTTATAGGCCTACTGTTTAGTAAATTAAAATATTTGAACAGGTACTTAAAATTCCTAGACCATGTACTGTTTTGTAAGTAGCAAATAATATGTACCGGTACTGAATTTAAGTAAATATTGCATAAAATGTAATTGTTCTTGCAGGCACTCGCAAGGCCCAAAAAAGAGCTTTAACTCGCTTAATGGCGTTTTTCGATTAGTAGCGGGGTCCGGTCACAATTGCGTCACTACTACGGGAGTGTACTGTAATTCTTCTTCGAGAGAGTTTTGTGTTTTAAAGAGTGTTTATAAAGTTACTACCGATAGTCGATAGTTTTCATAAAATCGATTGCGGCTGTAATTAATTTTTAATACATTTATTTGGTCCACTCGATAGGAGTCAAACAGGCCACGAACGTATTGAGTGCGGATACTTTTTTAATCTCACCGATTCAGTTTTATTCAATTATTAGAGATATGTTTCTAGCTCAAATTTAGGTCAACTTTTTTTTTTTTTTTTTGGGAAAAATTGATTAAAAATTATTTATTAATTTATTCCGAGTAAAAAATAAACAATGAAAGCACTTTTTAAAAGTGTTGTTTATGAAACAAAATTTCTGGGTTTTGCTGATTGTTTCGCTAATTTTAAGTGTTTTTTTTCTCCTTTTTTGAATTGAATTGAATAAAGCGAATCATTGTAACGAAATTATAATTGATCGTCTGAAAGTTGGTAATTTGAGAGTTACCAAAACTCTCAAAATTATCGATCACCATTTTATTATATTTTTTAAAAAAAAGTTTTGAATTCTATAAATCGAAAGTATCGCTTCTAAATAGTTAGGAAAAATTTTTTGTTTAGAAACACTATCCATCGATAATAATTTAATATCCTTAAAACATTTTGATTGAATTTCCGATCGAAAAATTTAAAACTTCAAAACTTATTACGAGTAAAAAAACGATTTAAAAAAATATGTGCGCATGCGCAGTCTTAGATATTCGAGTTTAAAAGTAAATCTAGATTACCAGATTGGTTAAAATTAAAACTCCGCGCAGGCGCTTAATAAAATTCTTCCTCGTTGCTTAAGCTTAATTATTCTTAATATACGAAGATTATTTGAAAAATTAAGCTAAAGAAAAATGGTCAGCGCCGGCGCATGCGCACTGTCGTTCCGAATTTGGCGTCTGCTCCCGATAATCTATGAACTTGTCAAATTATTGGTTGCTTGTTATTGCCTCACGCGCAACTCGATATTTGCGTTCGGTGTTGTTTTTCAACTAACAGTCTGTCATCACGCCATTTCTCAATTAAGAACGAGATTGGATGACGTCACCACCGGCTCAACGGCCATTTATCTCCCTCGCCATGAGACCCCCTCGTGCCTCTCGACCGATGATGTTGATGATGGTTGGGCAGTTGGTGTGAGTGCGCGTGAGGGAGAGAAGTAATTTTGTGGTCACTCAACGTTTTTATTTCGACATTTATTTATAAGTTGATGGTTGATGATGGCGGCGGTGGTCATCGGCGCACTGCCACCCATCAAAACACACGCGTACGCAGAGGAGGAAATAGGTGGCGCTACTGCTGGGGTTTTAATTGCCAGAAATGCGCCGCTGGTGGCGCCACCGACCTTTAAATTCGCTTTAACGTCCGAAAAATTGGAGAGTTTGAACAAAAATAAATAGAAGAAAAAGAAAGCGAAGAAAAAAAAAATTGTGTAATAAAATTGGTCTGCGCTGTTTTTGTTGGATCAATGAGATCCAAATGTCGTTTAGACTTTAGAGCAGAGCCGGCTCACACACGTCGCTTATAAGGGCCCCTTGCATCGAGGCCAAACAATTACGCGCGTAAGAGGGAAGTAAATTAGGAGTTACACTCGGGTAAATGGAGTTTTAGGAAGTTAAAGCTCGCTTAAATAGGTTATTTTTGGAAGTTAGTTCTTGCTTAAATGACGTTTTATAGAGTATGCACTTGTTTATATGAATTTTAATTAAGTAAACACTCGCTCAAATGGAATTATTGGAAATAAGCACTCACTTAAGTGAAGTTTTAGAATGTAAACACTCGCTTAAATAGATTTTTAGGAAGTAAACACTCACTCAAACGGATTTTATTTAAGTTAACACTCATTCAAATGGATTTTATTTAAGTTAACACTCATTCAAATGGATTTCAATTAAGTAAACACTTGTTGAAATAGATTTTAATTAAATAAGCACTCGCTCAAATGGATTTTATTTAAGTTAACACTCATTTAAATGGATTTTATTTAAGTTAACGCTCATTCAAATGGATTTTATTTAAGTTAACACTCGTTGAAATTGATTTTAATTAAATAAACACTCGCTCAAGTGGATTTTATTCAAGTAAACACTCGCTCAAATGGATTTTATTTAAGTTAACAATTTCTCAAATAATGTTTAAAGAAGTAAAAATTGGCTTAAATATAGTTTTTGGAAGTAAACACTCGCATAAATTAAGTTTAAGGAAGTGAACACTCGTTTAATTTGAGCTTTAGAAAGTGTATACCGGTACTAGCTGTAAATAAATTTTTAGGAAGCAAATACTTGCTTAAATAGATGTTTAAGTAGTTAATGCTTGCTTACATGGATTTTTAGAAAGTAATCACTCGTTTAAATGGCGTTTCATGAAGTATACACTTGAGCAAATAAATTTTATTTAAGTAAACGCTCGTAAAAGTTAACTTAAATGGAGTTTTAGAAAGTAAACACTCGCATTAAAGGAATTCGCGGAAGTAAACACTCGCTTAAAATAAAATTATATGAAGTATGCACTCGTCTAATTGGAGTTTTACGAAGTTAACACTGTTTTAAATGTTTGATTTAAAAGTAAGCCTTCGCTTAAGTGTTGGATTTTTTTTTTCTTTTAAGTTTTGGTTACTTCTAAACATTTTCCGCGGCCTCCACGGAGCCTCCGTCCGGCTCTGGCTTAGAGGACGCTGCTGTTACTGGCTGGAGGTGGGGATAGAAAACTCGTAAATCTTTTATTTTTTTTTTTTTTTCTTCCAAAAAAAAAAAGTTTTTGAAGATCCCAAAAACGTCCACTTAAACTATCGGCCAATTTTTTTCTTTACTCGTATATATATATTATTTGATATATTTTTGAAGGAAATAGAATGCGTTTTTTTTTCGACCGTTAGAGCGCGCGCTGTAATTGTTGGAAATAAAATTTCCGATATCGGGTAATCGCTGATCGATATAATAATGTATTTTCTTCATTTTTTTTTTTTTTTTGGAGAGGGGCTAAAACTTTTATATCAAAATCGACGAAGGAAAAATTATTTTTTCGCATTAGATAAACACACGATTATTCAAGATGGCTGCGTTTAATGCATATTTTCGCCGCCAGCAGGCACTTTTTCTTTTTCTATATTATATTTTGTTTGTTGTTATTTTTACTCGTATGTTATTGCTGCTTAATTGATAGAACTCGATACATTTATTTTTCGTTACGTTGCACTCGCTATTAAGTCGAATAATAATTTTCGTGTTTAGCGATGGAACGGTTGTTGGAGGGGAAGTTCGGGGGATGAAAGGGAAGGAGGGATGGGGGAGTATAAGAAAAACTTAGAATTAATAGAATTTGTAAGCTGCGAGCATAAATCTCGCGTGTATCAATTTAGCAATAAATTTATTTCTTCCCCCGCCATTTTCTCAATGCCACTCTTTACAAACACAAACAAAATTCCATCGATTTATTTCAAAGAAATTTTTTTTTATCGACATCCAGTATCCGGTATTCTTTTTTTAAAAATTTAATTGGACGATATTTTTTTTTAAAAAAAATTGTTTTTTGAAAGCCTAGTTTTAATGAAAAATAAATCGAATGTTTTTATGTAAACGGGTGTTACGCATAAAGCTACCGACTCATTAGAATGTCTTATTGTGATGGTCGTCTTCTACAAATTGCACGTACCGGTTGAAATGACGTAAGTTGGTTAAGTACCTGGAGAATTAAGAGCTTTTTTTTAACGTATTAATGGAAGACAGAATAATTATTACGCGAATCGTAGCTTTAATTCAATTTTTGGAAATATTTTTGATTTGGTAGTTTGGAGCTTAAATTCAATTCATATATTATTAAAACCTGAAGTGCTATTTTGTTTTTGATCCAATTGGTTTCTATTTTGAAGTTTGTTCGTGTCTACAAGTTTGTTCTAGTTTCAGCTCAATTATTTCAAAAAAAAAAAGAGAAATTTAGCTACGATTAAAAAAGTTATATAAAATTAAACACACGCGCAAATGTGGGTTTAAGAAATATTCGCTCGCTTAAATGGAGTTTTTGGAAGTAAAAACTTCGTCTAAAAAGGGTTTTAGGAAGTAAACACTCGCGCAAATGGAGTTTTAGGAAATGTGCACAAATTCAAATGGCAAAATAAAAGTATAACCTCGCTCAAATAGAGTTTTAAAATAATAAACACTTGCCTAAATTGAGTTTTCAGAAGAAATCGCTCGCGCAAATGGAGGTTTAAGAAATATGCGCTTGCTTAAATGGAGTTTTAGGACGTAAACACTCGCTTAAATAGAGTTTTCGGAAGTAAACACTCGTCTAAGTAGAATTTTAGGAAGTAAACACTTGCTTAAACAGAGTTTTAGGAAGTAAACACTTGCTTAAACAGAGTTTTAGGAAGTAAACACTTGTCTAAATTTAGTTTTATTAAGTAAACATTCGCTTAAACAGAGTTTTAGAAAGTAAACATTGACGTAAATGGAGTTTTACTATGTAAACACTCGCTTAAACAGAGTTTTAGGAAGTAAACATTGACGTAAATGGAGTTTTACTATGTAAACACTCGCTTAAACAGAGTTTTGGGAAGTAAACACTTGTCTAAATTTAGTTTTATTAAGTAAACACTCGCTTAAACAGAGTTTTAGGAAGTAAACACTTGTCTAAATTTAGTTTTATTAAGTAAACACTCGCTTAAACAGAGTTTTAGAAAGTAAACATTGACGTAAATGGAGTTTTACTATGTAAACACTCGCTTAAACAGAGTTTTGGGAAGTAAACACTCGCTTAAACAGAGCTTTAGGAAGTGAACACTTGCTGAAACAGAGTTTTAGGAAATAAACACTTGTCTAAATAGAGTTTTAGGAAGTAAACACTTGCTTAAATGGAGTTTTAGGACGTAAACACTTGCTTAAACAGAGTTTTAGGAAGTAAACACTTGCTTAAACAGAGTTTTAGGAAGTAAACATTCGCTTAAACAGAGTTTTAGAAAGTAAACATTGACGTAAATGGAGTTTTACTATGTAAACACTCGCTTAAACAGAGTTTTGGGAAGTAAACACTCGCTTAAACAGAGCTTTAGGAAGTGAACACTTGCTTAAACAGAGTTTTAGGAAATAAACACTTGTCTAAATAGAGTTTTAGGAAGTAAACACTCGCTTAAACAGAGTTTTAGAAAATAAACACTTGTCTAAATAGAGTTTTAGGAAGAAAACACTCGCGCAACACATAATTCCCTATAAAATTAAAAAATAAAAAAAAACCTAATTTAAATAGAAAGCTACCAACCTCATAGGATGCCCCAGCGCTTTGATAGCTTTCTACAAATCTAAATAAAAATAAAATAAATACGAGAGGTTGCTTTGAGAAGTGAGAGGTTTTTACCCAATGGAGAAGACAAATTTTTACTAATCAAACTATAGCTTCAACTCAGTTTTTGAATTTACGCAGGAAGTGATATTTTCTGCTAGCAAAAAAATTTTGTTTTGTTTTTGCGCAAAACATTTCCGAAAAAGTACAGTAGTTAAAACTTTTATTACAATTTAAAAAAAAAAAAAAAAATGTTTGGCAACGGAAAACGTTGATTGGTCAATCATTTCTTAAATTAAAAAAAATTGACGTGGAATTCATAAGAAAATCGTTTTTATAAGATCAGCAAAAAAATTTTTTTTTTCTTTGTTGAAATTGAGATATTTATTACGAACAATCGAAATTAATAACCGTAATTTTGTCTTATTTTCAGACACAAAAGAGTTGAATGGACCGCAATGGGGATCGATGAGAGAGAGGCTAATCGAGACATGTCCGGATAAGTGGAATGTGGAAAATGTTGGGAGTGATCGATGAGCCGGCTTTCAAATGGTAAGCCCAAAAATTTAATTTTAATAATTACTGTATTACAAAAGTTAACGAGAGAGGAAAGGGAAAAAAGTGAGGGATGGGATCGTTAGGGGGGCGCATGGGGTTGTTGTTGGTAGGGGCGTGTGGGTGTGTGTAAAGGAACGCTTTGAATTGCATATATTCTTCCTGAGTTAAAATATTGCTTCGATCCATCATGTTGGCATCTCATTCTCATCCTCCGCAAAAACCAAATAAATGCTTGTGTACCTAACCCACTGCGCCTGCGCACACCCTCCCAAGACCTTTTTCATCTTCCGCCATCTTTCTCCTGATTTCTTTCGCTCGATTTTTTTTTTTTTTTTTTTTTTTAAATAAAATTTTTTGACTTAATTTTTTTTATTGTTGGTGAAATGTTGACACAGACTAATTCTGTAAATATGCGGTGGAATCTCGTTTTATATATTGCCACTTTTTTGAGTTGTGATTGTAATGCCGGAAGATGCGATCGGCAATTTTTTTATGATTAATACGGTAAAATTTGTGTTTCAAAGTGGTCTAGATCCTAATATCGTGTTTTTAAGATAATCAACAGTAGCTGGGTACACTGGTTTAAGAAAAATAGGCACTAATTACTAGTTGTAATTGAGTTTTATTGAACAAATTTTAAGTTTTGACGAACAAATTTTAAGTTTTAATGAACAAATTTTAAGATTTATAATTATAAAAATTAAAAGTTTTAGCAACTAAATTCGAAGATAAATGTCTAATTTTTTTTTAATTTTCGTTAATAAATTGTAACCTAAATAGCAAACATTTTAAGTTTAAATGATGCAATTTTAGTCGTAGTGGCCAAATTTTAACTTTGGACGACTAAATTTAAAGGCTAATAGCCAAATATTAAGCTAAAATAACCAAATTTTAAACATACAGTAGTTGCCAAATATTTAAGTTTTAGTTTTTAAATTTTAAGATAAATGGCTAAATTTTTAGATAAATTACTAAATTTTTAGAAAATGGCTAAATTGTTAGATATATGACTAAATTGTTAGATATATGACTAAATTGTTAGATAAATGACTATAAATTTTTAGATAAATGACTATAAATTTTTAGATAAATGACTATAAATTTTTATATAAATGACTATAAATTTTTAGATAAATGACTTAAGTTTTTTTTAAAAATGACTACATTTTTATATAAATGATTAAATTTTTAGATTTGATTAAATTTTAAAGTTTAATTAATCACATTTTAAACTTAGTACAGTAGTCAAAATTTAGCTTCCACACGTTAAGCTAAGTCGCGAAATATTTAAGTTTTAGCTGATAAATTTTAAGTTAAATCGCCAAATTTTTAACTTTTAGCGACCATAATTTATTTCCAAGTTTAATAATCTTTATTTTAGAAATTATTTGCTCTTTAAATTAATATTTGTAAGCTTCCGTTTAATGTTCTTAACTCCGTATTATTTCATTACTATTACCGGTACACTATTAAAACATCTAGTTTAACGTAAATCTAATTTTTTACACTGAACCTGCGAATCGGTTTCTTACTCTGCGTAAAGAAATCTTATGTAATGGCTGCGAAAAAAAATAAAACGAAAATAAGGAGAAAAGAAATAAATAGGATTTAAGAAGCTCCCCCTTATTCAGCGCATTCAATTAACACTATGTAAACAATAAGAGAGCTTCTCCGCAAAGCACATTAAAATTGGCTAACACTCTGGTGGCTTTGGTATCCTAGATTTATTTTTAATCTCGTGTTACGCCGACTTCCGCTTTGTTATTTATCACGTGACTAAATCGTATGTCGTGGCTACTAAAAAAAAAAGATACCCGCTAATATTGACTCGCGCATGCGCGTACGAAAAATCCGCAGAAAAAAAAATTTCTGCTAAAGGAATCACAAATATCGTTAAATAAATCGAGATTAAGCTGATAAATCTAGATTTAGGAAATCGAGTTCATTTAATTTTTTTTTATTTAAAAACCGAAAGAAAAAAATTCGGTTTATTTTTTAAATGGGAAAATGTTTTTTTTTTTTTCTTCGATTTGTTGGCTCTTAAAAGTGGGAAATAAAAGTCTAGTTAGCGAGATTTATTATTTTTTTGGCGGGAAAATAAATCTTGGGGAATTGTTTTTTTTTTCTCTTTTTCTCTCTCCTTCGACGTTTTTCTTCGTTTAGTGTTAGCTGGGCTTATGACGTGAGTGCGCGGGATAATCCTCTCGCTCTCTCTCTTTTTCCGTCTCTCTATCCGACCGAATCCAAACGATCCTTAATTAATTGAAATCGATGTTGGCCGCGGTGGGTAGGTAGGCCTACCGTAGGCTTGTGGAGGTAGGAAGCAGCGCCATCTGGCGATCCGTTTTTGTTTATTCCATTCGCCGTTACTCTCGTCTTGTTCTTTCAGCGCAAACAATAATATTTATTTTTCTCTTCTTTTTTTTTTTTTTTTCTTTTTTCGTGTTTGCGTGTTTCTTTTTAAAGCTTTTTCTTTCGTCCGCTAAGGGACGCTGTACGTTTTTGATATAATATATTATTTGCTTTTTTGATTTGTGACGTAACGTTCTCCTGACCCCCAACGTATATGCTACTTTTATTTTTTTAATAATGAAATAGGAGCGAGTGATGTCATCATCAAAGATGGATTTTTTTTAGGAAAAATAAAATAAAAAAAAAAGTTAGATGAAAAAAATATAAAAAATACGGTATATTTTTTTTTTTTGATGTTGAAAACGTGACGGTATATGAATGTCAACGCGAGCCAAATGTCGATACAGCGAAAATTTCTTCCTAACATATCTTTATAAAATGCATTTTGTTATACCGGGCACTTTAAAATAAAATAAATTTCATTTTAAAGTTAAATTCGTTTTAACGTGAGTTTCATCAAGAGAATTTCTTTATTTATAAAATTCCGTTATCCAATTCAATAAAATTTTGTAATAAAGCAAACTTCGTTACGGTATAAAAAGTACCAAGTGTATGGCAAATTTCGGTATAATGGCGTTTTGCAATAATGGCGCTCTTAAATCTCTATGTGCGCTCCAAATCCCTATTGTACTCAGTGTTGTGCAAAAAGAAATCTATTTCTGCTATCGCCAAAATGCATTGCAGCCTATGGCAATTCACTTAATGACTGAGCTCTGGTCCCAATTGCGCCATTATTGCGGGGTATCACTTTAAATAATTTTTTTTCTTTGAGCAAATTTCGTCATAAAAGAAATTTTGTTACTTTTTGTTATACCGTAAAGGAAATTCCGTTAGAAAAAGAATTTTGTAATACTGCACCGGTAAATAAAAATTCGTTATAAATCAAATTTTCTTACAACGCAAATTTCGTTACCGTATAAAGTAAATTTCGTTTTAAAGTAAATTTTCTTAAAAAAAAAAATTTTGCTATAGAGTATTACCCCGCAATAATGGCTTTCGCAATAATTGGCGGTGTAAATAAAATTTCGTTATAAAGTAAATTTCGTAATACTGTACCGGTATAAAGTAAATTTCGTTTACGGTACAAACAAAAATTTCTTTGTATAGTAAATTTCGTATAAAGTTCAATACGCTATACGCGAATTTCATTACACGTTTACAGAAAATTTCTTTATTCATAGAATTTCCTTAACCATAACAATGAAGTTTAGTTTTAAAATAAATTCCGTTATAAGAAAAATTTTATTTAAAGCGAATTTTGTCATAAAGTAAATTTCGTTATAAATGGAACATCTTCCCACATTATTATAGAAAATTTGGCTGGAAAGTGAATTTTGTTATGCATAAAGAAACAAAATTCCTCATACCGAGCGCTTTTATTGTAAAGTGAATTTTGTCATAAAGTTAGAATTCGTTTTACGGACAAATTTCGTTATTACCCCAGTCAAATTTTACGTCGAATAATCGAATTTCGTTACATTGACACCATTATTTTCCCCCTTTCTCCAGCGTGTTTCGTTGCATTTCTACCGTACAATCATTTTCAAACCGAAACGTATATCAACCTAGCTTCGTTGTACCGACATTTAGGAAGCAAAGGGTCAAATAAATATTAAACGCTGGGCGATTGTGTAGAAATCACAAAAGAAAGAAGAAAATTTTGAGAAGCTAAAAAAGTTTTTATTATTTAAATGTTGGATTTGCGTTGTTCGACGGTTGTGGCACCGGAGATGCCGCGCGCGATGGCATGGAAGCGGCAGACAAAGTGAGATGAATGAGGGCGCCATATATTAAAAAGACACCGCGCCTGCGTACTAGGCACAGCGCTTCAATTTCACTTTTCATGCGCATAAATAATGTATCTTCATCTACCCCCGCCCGCCCAACCACCACCGCCGAAGCCACCACCACCACCACCGCCGCCGCCCACACCGAGACGCTTTTCTTAGCTGGCGGCGGCTAACGTTCGACCAATCAGAATAAAAAACAGATTTATATTTTAAACATCGTTTTCCATTTTTTTCCATTTTTTTTTTTTTTTTATTTTTTTTTTGCGGAGATAAATAAGTAAAAATTCAAATATTGCGAATGTTATTCGGGAATCACCGTTTGAAGTTTCAAAGCGCCGCCGCCGCCATCGCTGCTTCATTTGCATATCAATCAATCAACCCTCCGATACAAAAACAATACAACGAAAGTAGAAAAAAAAATATATGATGCGCATATTTCGAGCTCATTTTTATAATTAAAAAAGTTTTGAGCTTTTTTTTTATCGTTATTGTTTATGTTTTTCGATTCAAAGATAAAAACGTTTCGATTAATTTTTTTTTAATTATTTATTTATTTTTTTTAGTTAGTTTTTTTTTTCATTAGCGGTATTTTTGAAAACTAGTTTTTTTAAAAAAAAAAAAATTGTTGTATCGGTATCTTTGCTACATAGAATTATTTTTTTATTTCGTTTTTCTGATGAATTTATTGCATTGAAAAGTTAAATTATTCGTTATGTTGAAACTATTCGTAAAACTGAAATTTTTCGTTTAATTGAAAATATTCGTTATACCGTACTGGAAATATTCGTTTTACTAAAAATATTCGTTAAACTGAAATTATTCGTTTAATTAAAAATATTCTTTCAATTGAAAATATTCGTTCAACTGAAAATATTCGCTCAATTAAAAATATTCGCTAACTGAAAGTATTCATTAAACTAAAAATATTCCCTAAAATGAAAATATTTGCTAAACTGAAAATATTCGCTATACCGGTACCTAAAAATTAATGTAATTTATTGTTTACACTAGTTATACTAAAAGTATTCGGTATACTGTACTGAAAATATTCTTGCAAATGAGAATATTCGTTACACTGAAAATATTCGCTTTGCTAGAAAAAACTTTTTGAAAATATTCGTTATATTGAAACAATTTATTTTAGTGTTTTGCGCTTTAAGCTCGCGCAAAAATGCCGTGGGGTATATTAGAGTTTGCAGTTAGCGTAAGGTTTTTTGTTTGTTCTTATGCTTATGACGTCATTAGAATTACTCTGTATAATGATTATTTATGACAAAAATTACGCTTATATTTTTAAATAAATTATTCTTTTTGACGTCATTGTAGCTTTAAGAATAATTAACTTCCTTTTTTAACCGTTTGAAATTAACATTGGAAATTCAAATTCTGACGTCATAAGAAATGGAATTCAGCATAAAAACAGCTTTTGTATCTTAAAAATTTGCTTTTACGGCTGTTTAAAGTCGCAAATTGATGTCATTGGTGAAAGGCATTCCAAAATTAATATTACATAAAAAAATTTTATTAAGTTACTTACTCGAATTTAAAAAAAAAAAAAATTATGGAACGTACATAAATCACTTTATTTCAATTTTTCTATTCATTAATCGCTCTTTACAAATAAAAATCTCACTTTTAATGAAAAAAAAAAAAAAAGAAATACTAAAAAATTCTTCAGTTTTGATTTTAATTTGATCCAATTTCCACGCAAAAAAAAGTGAAAAAAATGTAAGCAAGATAGAGCGCCACCTATGCGCCTATGGGTTACCTAACTCTGTTTGAAATCGGCATTAATTTTAATTTTGTTTATCTGCTTTTTCCTGCGCCTGCGCATGCCATTTCCTCATGGGTTTCGCGCGTCAAGCCAAACACCATAAATTAATTTGCATGAAGTGCCGAATATCTAAGTGCGTTTCGGGGCCGTGCGAGAGGGGTACCGGTAGGTGGGGGTAGTAGTAAGTTGTTTTGGATTTTTGGCAAAGACGCGTGTTTTCCGCCCGGCGCAATAAAAACGTTTTGAATTAATGATTCGCGCATGCGTCGGTTGTCGTGCGCGGGCGACCCCTAGCGGCATCATCATTCTCGACGGCGATGATTAGCTTTTAAGGTTTGTGCTCGCGCGAGCAACACCACTTAATTACTCAAGGTGGGAGAAATTAAAGGGATGACGAGGCAATTAGCTTTTCCGCTAGAGGGCCTCTGGGGCGCCATTTTTTTTAAATCTATTTTTCATTTTTTTTTCTACGGTATAATAATAATGTATACGGTATTTATTTTCCCGCGCTCTTTTTTTTGTCAACTTCTGACGTCATCGTGACCTCGTTTCCGATCAATGGCGGAGAGATCGCTTATTAAGCTGGGTTTAGACGGGTCAACTCGTCTTGCGCAGGGGACATTCTGCGCAGTTTTTACTCAATTTGAAATTGGCTTTTGCTCAATCTGCAATGATTTTAGTAATTGCTCAATCTTGAACTAGTTATTACTTGACTCGACCCTGATGTAGTTTTTAGCTCCGTCTGAATTTACCGCTGTGTTCATACACTCAAATCTGGATATAATTTTTTTGACCCAAACCCGATTTTATTTGTACTTAATCTAGATTTAGTTTATACTCAAGTCTCAAATTACTTCAGTTCACTTACTCAATCTTTATTTGTTGTAATTTTTTTTTTTATTAATCTTGATTTAGTTTTTCTTCAATTTTGATTTTAGTTTTTTCTCCAACTTGAGTTAGCTTTTCCTCAATCTCCATATATTTTTCTTTTAATCCTGATTTAGTTTTTTTTAAATACCGGGTATGGATTTATTTTTAACCTCTCAAATTGAGCTTTTTCTCTCATGTGATCCGGATATAGTTTTTACTCAATCTAGATTTAAATTTTATTCAATCTGGATTTAATTTTTACTCTATCTAGATTTAATTTTTAATCAATTTGGATTTACTTTTTTCTCAATCTTTATTTAAATTTTACTTAATCTAGGTTTTTTTTTTCTCAATCTAGATTTAACTTTTTCTCAATCTAGATTTAACTTTTTCTCAATCTAGATCTAATTTTTTCTCAATCTATATCTAATTTTTTTAAATCAAGATTTAATTTTTACTCAATCTGATTTTAATTTTTGTTTAATTTGGTTTTAATGTTTACTTAATCTTGGTTTAGTTAGTACTCAATCTAGGTATAGTTTGTACTCAATCTAGGTATAGTTTGTACTCAATCTAGGTATAGTTTGTACTCAATCTAGGTATAGTTTGTACTCAATCT
>JAQGAY010000734.1:0-21033 GCA_034698085.1 Polydesmus angustus | reverse complement strand
TTCAGTTAATTTCACCGTTGATGCAAATGTTTTTAAAATATGAAATACGTCGCTGGGTAGCTTTTCTCGATGCCTAGTTACTGATTTTAGCAAGATATTCAATTTGTCTTGATGTGGAGTTGGCGTTTTATTAATATTATTTTTTTTTTTAACCTTTATTGTCGATTCAGCTCGAGAGTCGTCTCTACTCATCGCTTGCTGGTCGATAATAAGTGACAAATCAATCGAAGTATTAAACTTCGATTCGGGGTCAGAGAGCGAAGTTCAACACGTCCGTTCACTTCGAAATTAGATTTGTAGAAGGAATCTTTTTTAATTTTACAGTATTGTAATTCCCACGTACATTAATTTTAAAACCATACTTTCCTTTTTTATAATAATAATTAATATTATCTATTCATTTTTTTCTCCAACTTTTCATTTTTTTCCCCTAACTTTTCTAAAATTTGTAATTTTCTTTAATGCTATATTAAAAAGGGTATAAAATACCCGTTTAAGAAAATATTAACAGAATAAATAAAAATTGAATAATAATAATTATTATTTAATGTTAAAATGGCTTTTAACGATACATGTCATGTAGTTTTAAATTTTCCCTCTCAGAATGTTATTTAGCGATAGTATCTCCACCTGACGACGACTCTTCTAACTATTAAAAACTGCTATTTGCAATGTTGGCTCGCGAACCAGCATCAAATTTTTTTTGTATTAAAAAAGATATTAAATGCTCTGTATTTCATTTACATAAAATTGTGAATATTGAATAATTAAATTTTAACAGGAAATTTAAGCCTTAAAAATTAAATTCATTACGTTTTCTTTTATTTTAAACCATAATTATTTATTTTTTAAAAAAATTTTGAATTAACTGACATAATAATAAAAAAATACATTTTATAAAATGTTTTAAAATAATTAAAATAACACGCTGAACCGTATAAACAATCAAAATCTCAACGTTTATTTATAACCGTTATTTAATTGGAAAAGAAAATCCCTTCGAGACGTTGCAGGTTCGTTACTTGCTGAAGCTTGAGAATCAGTCATGTAGAAAAAGGAAGAAAAAAAAAAAACAACCCACACGGAGGATGTGAACTATTAACCGAGGACGTCAAGTGTGAATCAATCTTGTTTTTCTTTTTTTTTTTGATTTCGAAAACAACCGAGCCCATTAAACTACGACATCCTTTTTTCTCTTCTTCCCATTTTTACAGCATTCGAGCAAAAGCCATTCAACTCGAATTCGTCGTCTTCCAAAAACAAATCATACGAAAAACCAGATTCAAGGAGAAAAAAAAAACAAGAAAAACGTCGCAGGTAATCCGATTCTGTATACAATTTAGCATCATTTGCAGATGATCCGCACATCGGGGAGAAAAAATGGCCCTCGACATTCGCATTAATTGATCGCAATTCATTTCAAAGATAATTCGTAAGTAATTGAAAAATGTGAGAGATTGGTTTTAATAATAATTATTATTTTGCTGGGATTTTTTTTTAATCTATAGAAGATGCTGCGTGTGTAGGTGATGTGCATATTGGACTTTGTAATGGGTGGTTGCGTGTCTTTAAATCAGTTCGAACGTCATCATCAGCCCAATATCTTTCACGTTTACAACGTGAACGAGTTCGGCATTCCGGTCAGTCCGGGTCACATCGAATTGACGGATAGTTCGTTGGTTCTTCATCAAAAATCGAGCAGAGAGTCCGTGGTTTGGCCGATGCGAAGTCTGCGACGTTACGGTTTTGACGCCGAACTCTTTTCTTTCGAGAGCGGTCGAAGATGTACCACCGGTCCCGGAGTCTACGCTTTCAAATGCCGTCGCGCCGAACAGCTGTTCAGTATGCTGCAAGATAAGATTTTATCCTCCGGGCAAGACAATCTTTCCAATCATTCTGGTATCCTCCATCCCCCTCCTTCCACTCTTCTAGCCTTGCAGTTACCCGCTCCGCTCCATCTCACGAATACTCATAATCAGCCTCCGCCACCACCACTACCGGCGGCGGCCACGCAAATTGTGATTCGACAGGAAAATATTCCCGATCCCGATTATCTAGAACCCATCGTTATAAACCGTTCAAATTCCAACACGAGTCAGAGTCAAACTCACAATTACGTGAACGATATTCGCGCGGTTCCCGAAAACGAGACGGTGGTGAATACCTCGCCCGAACATTTACAGAGACATTTGAGTTCGTCCAGCGATACGCAGGCTCAACTCGCCGAATTGACGGTTAGTTCGAAAAGCGTGGCGCGAGGGCATTCTCTGGATGAGACCAACTACGCCAAACTGGATGATCTTTTGAAGCAGGAACACACGGCGAATAGACATTTGTACATGAACGTTACGGCTTCGGGCGGAGCGGAGATGGTGGATCATACGGATGAAGAGGATAGCGAACCGTTTTCGTGCGATCACTGCTACGCCAATGTGGCTCCCGGCGCCACTTCTCTCGCCGGGCTCAACAACAAAGCTCTGAGACCTTCGAAATCCATGTTTAATTATCCGCAAGAAGTCAATTACGCCATTCTCGATCTGCAGAAGAGATCAGCGCGGAATAATAATATTGTGAAGATGAAGGAGACGACGGAGATGTCGAACGGTGGAGGAGCAGGAGCAGGAGGAGGGTTATTGGTTGTGGCGAATGGAACGTGTACAGTGGAAGGGTACGCCAAAATTGACTTTGATAAGACCACCGCGCTCTCCAATTCCATCAATCCCACTTTGGATGATGATAAATCGGTGAGGAAAACCAGGCACAACAGCAACGCCAGCTCTCTGCTGCTGCTCAAGAGAACCAGTTTAGCCGTCACGGAATAAAATTTTCCTGACGTCGTACCGGATTGTATTTTTTTAATTAATATTATTAGAATTGTTTTACCATTTTTAAAAGAGTTATTGATCCACTGAATCTCATGACGAATTACTGTAAAATATGTGATTGATTTTTTTTAGAAATATTTTAAAAGAGTTTTTCTTTTTTTTTTTCTACGAAAATATTGACGATCTTGTAGAAGTGAGTAGTGGAATTCTTTTTTTTTAAAAACTACAAGTATATTTATGTATGACCAGTATGATAATTTCTTTTTTTGAAGACTTTTAGATATTATTTGAAAACATAGAACAACTCGTTCTGTCAAAAACGAATACGTTTCTAACAGTATTTCACAAAACTCTACAGTCTTGTATTGCGGGTTAATTTTTAATTAGAGAACGTTTGGCCTTCGGATTACGATAAAGCTAATTTCTGGTCTTCCTAGCTCTGTCTCAGGCAAATTTCGAAGCTCTGTTGGTGATAGTTGGTCACCTTTATCACCATCCAAGGGCCAAACGTTTACTAATTAAAAAAAAAAAAACGACAAAATTCAGTTATTGATGTCAAACCGTGATTTACCGTTTTCTACTTACAGTATGTTTTGTTTTGTTTTAAAAGAACTATTTTAGTGCTTCCAATGGCAGTTCATATTCGCTTCCGATGCTACTTCAAAGGATTGATATCATTGGTCTCGCGTAGAAAGCGGTAAATCGGGAATCATGTAAACCCATATTTAATTCGTAGTTCTGTGATCATTTTTTTTTTAAAAAAAGTTTTATTGGTTTTCATAAAGATTCGATATAGAAAAGCTTTAGAGAATTGTGAAATAGAAAGTTACTCATAAATTCTCAAAGATTTAATTATACAATCTTTGAAAAACAAGTTTTAAAAATGTAACAAATTGATTTAGTCAAGGATTTGAAATCTCTCTTTCTCTCGTACACATAATAATAATTATTATTATTGTCGCGCAATTTCGCGTATAGAAACTCCATCCGTAGCCTATATTTTCAAAGTATATATAATTATATATTCAAATACTACGTACAGTGTATAGAGATTTTAAGATTGTGAATCTTAGCGTAGATGAAGCAGCCTGCTAGTCCCATGAAACATTTCAAGTCACAATTTTTTTTTTATCGAGTATAATTTAATTAGTTCCGAGATATAAAGGTGTTTTGTCCTTAATACACGAGGACGAATATCGTATAAAAAAAACTAATTGCCTTAATCTTTCTTTTATATCATATTTTTTTGCCTTAAATTTATGTGTTCTTTAGAATAGACCAAAGATTATTTCTCAAAATACTGTATATTCAATATTTTTGTTCATTTGATTATTTTGGTTGTTGTGCGAGCCTTCGTTTGTAAAAGATGAAATTAAAATTATCATTTATATTTTAACTTATTTTTTGCGTCTTAAATAAACAAAAAAAAAATTTCAAAAAAAGACATTTACCTTTTTTTCAAGAGGATTTTGATGCTGAGAAGACGAGTTGGAAATTCACAATCTCACCATAACGCGTTTCAATTATCAATTTATTACCATTTACTGTACGGTACGTTTTTTCTGCTCTTAAAATAATAATACAGTAATTTATTTAAATTTTAATTTCAACCGTCGTATAGTCTTACAGTAGAATCCTATTCACAAAAATCTTGATGAATCAAAATACGAAAAATCCACTCACGCAATAATTATTCATGTAAAACTTAAAAGTAATGCCGAAACATTTTCGAAATACATGTATGTAAATTTAATAATAGCTGGATTAACTGTTTATAAAACCAATACTGTAGTAAAAATGGTTCTTCCGAGGTAAAAAAAATTCTTTGGGCTACGTCGCAATTTGTAATTAATTTCATAAAAACTAATTATTTTGCAAAGTCCGATGTTTTCCTGTGGAATTCTACAGGACCTTTGATTTCGGCTTGAACGCACAAATTACATTTGTTTTTTGAAGTTTCCTCAATTCATCTAAAGTTAATTATTCAATTTTATCAATATAATAATTAAAAGAAACAGTTTAAAGTCGGAAAATAAATGGACACAATTTTAAGCAATAAAAAAATTTTAAATATCAAAAAAAGGTTTGTTTTTTTTTCTCATCGTCGTCATAAGTTATTTTAAAATTTTCGACTCTTCCATCAATCGAATATTTTTCTTTAAAAAAGAAAAATAAATCGGGCACAATAAATACACAATTTTTTTTATCAAATAATTCACTTATTAAAAACAATTCCACAATATTATTATAAATGCGACAATAATGACAACAAAAAAAAAACATTAACACCTAAAAAACGACAATTTATATTTCGTTTAACTGGCAATAAGACCAGTTAAGTATATAAATGAGTCTATTTTTTTTTTTATTTTCTTCTTACCGGTTCGAATGAGAAATGAGCCTTCACACAATAATGATTTTCTTTTTGACTTAGATTCGTAGCTGAAGCCTCAGGAAGCAATGCACTTTACAGTAACAAAAAATTCAATACACGGGGGGGCTGGCTTTTAAAGCAAACTTGTAATAATACCGATTATTATTTTTTAAAAAAGTTAGTGTCAAACTGGACTCCCATGAGCTCTGTCCAGAATGACGGATGAGGTGGAGTGAGAAGGCGAAGGAATTGAGACAGCGGGAGATGAGTTAGTAGGCGAGGCTAAAGGGTTGGCCACAATCACTAGACATGGCGGCAGTGGTTGTTCGGAGGATGTGGAAACCAGAGACGAACGAGGGCTGAGGCTGGAAGTAGGAGCCACCAACAAGTGACCGTTACCCGTCGGACTTTTACGACTCTCGATCACGTGATTCTCATTCACTATAGTGGCTGCTGGTGTTTGAGCTTGAGATTGGTTGCTCTGACCAGCCAAACTCTCCATCGCCCGATACAAAAACAGATAGTCATCCTAAAGCAAAAAAAAATTAATTAACGTTAGAAACTACTTAATTGTGCAATTTAATGGTGAAAATTGGAATTTTATAGCAAATAATAGATAGCACGAGCTATCACAAAAATTAATTAGGTAAAAAAACTTCTAATGAACTTAATGAAAGTTTCACATCTAACAATTTCATGTTTACAGATAGCCGGTTGGAAGTTTTCCTTGCCCTTAGACAAGCTAACAGAGGAGGGAGATCGGAAAAAATTCCGCCCTTAGATCAATTTGCTTTTACCGATCAATTACGCGAGCGTTCAGTCTAAAATCTCAACAAATTAATCCTCTTTTGCTCGATTTGGTACCCGTGAAAGTATTACATTGTGATGCAAATCCTATTAATAACCCGTGCCTTTTTAAAGAAAATTGCCAATACCTGGGTGTTCCAGATTCCTGGTCTTCTCATATGATACAATTTACTGTATTGGTAAACATCTACTCTATGTTCGTACTCCAGCTGCTTACTTAACGTTGTTAAACAACAGAATGTAGCGGCTTCCGTTCCACCAAAACTACAGAAATACACAAGACGTTTTTTAAATAATTTTAAATTAATAAGAAGTCAAAAGAGAACTAACCGATCAACAACAACCATCGGGCCATTTTGGTTGTCGTTGTACCACTGTTGCACCACTCGGACCAAATCAAAGACGGCGTAAAGTGGAGAGCAACAATGAGGCCAATTCGGGCAATAAATCATACGACAAACGAGTTCGTAATCGTCCTGATTTGAATGCATCACAAAATCTTTCGTTTGATAAAACGAATACTCAGTTTCGGTGCTCAATTTGGCGGTAAATATTTCAGTGATGAGAGGATCATCACGAGTAGGCCAAAACGGCTCCCAATTCTAAGAAATAATAATAAAAACGATGAAAAAACCCCTTTTATAAAACGATTTTTTTCAACAAAAAAATCTCTACCGGATCATCTACGAGTGAAATTAGAACAACAGTTTGTATATTATGGTCCCAAATCATTTGCCAAAAATCGGCTGAGGTGTCTGGAAGAGGGTGTTGAGTTACCACAAATTCTTTCAGTTTGTAAAATCCCTAATTGTAAAAAAAAAGTTAAAAAAACAATAAACGAAAAAAAGATAACTTTTTGTGAAATAAATACCTGTAGGAATGTAGCGTTGATGTAATCGGATCCCTCGATTCCAGGCTTCGGCGTAATGTGTACACGATGATTATCTAAAGGTACGAACTTGGGATTTCTAATTTTAGAAACGTTGCATGGCTTAAGCGAAGAGCTCAGCTGGAATTCTTTCGGAGTAAACGTCGTAACTTGCTTAAATTGTCTATCTAATAGCTGCCAAGACTGCAGAGGCGAGGGTAGAGTTCCAGCTTCGCAGTTATTCGGTGTTAAAGCGTGAATAATTCCATCATTTACGCTCTTTTCAGTCGATGTTTGCAGACTCTGCAGGTATCGTCCTAAATAAGGAAGAGGAACCTCGGTCTCTCCAGATTCGATCGCCTCTAATAAGGCATCGTGAATGAAGATATACTGCTCCTGTTTAAATTTTTTAGTTTTTTAATATTTTGGTTACAAAACAAGACGCAAAGCAAACACTTTATACGAAACATGGAGATACTAAGTATCAATGATACTTCGCGCATTTTAGCTTCGTATACAAATGTCTCTCCACCATAATGCATTTAAAATTAACATATTTTACAACACGCTTACCTCCGTCTGTACTAAATAATTTCTTTGACTTCTTATATGCTTAAGAAATCCAAAAACATTCACGTCGTGGTTTCTTTTTATTTGACGCAACATTGCGTCTAAAACAATATATGTGCCTGTTCTTCCAACTCCAGCGCTATAAAACAGACCAATATTGTGAATAAAAATATTTTCTAGAATTTCAAATTCTGTTACCTGCAGTGAACGATGATCGGACCGGCATTATCCGGGTTAGCAGCCGCCGATTTTTTAACGAATGAAAGCACCGGTAAAGGATGTTCGGGAACACCGTGATCAGGCCAATTCGTGTAATGGTATTGATAAACTGTGCGTTCGGCTTGGGCTTTCTTTCTAACTTTTAAGTTTTTCAAGACCAGCGTTCTTACAGTGTAAGTAGCCAACGCAGTTTCTTCGGCTAATCTCACTTGAATAAAGCCGTGAGTCTCGACTCCTTCTTTTGGCCAATACATATCACATTTTCTCTATAATAAAATATTATTCAAACATTGTAAATTAAATGTGCAATTTCAAACGTAAAATTTCAAAATTTGCAAATAAAATAAATCGATCATCCCTGAAAATAAGAATAAAAGCAAAGGAAAAATGAAAATAAAAACGAGAATACAATCTAAGGCTAGACAAACGATATATTTACAAAAGAAACAGAAATTAAAAAAGTGAGAAGGAGGGATGATGACGTACTGTGTCTTGGCTTACCCGTCCCCGTTCTATTAAATTGGTAATCATCACAATAATCACCACTCTCTGCTCCCAGATCATTCTCCAAAAATCAGCAAAAGTGCTGGGTAGCGGTCCTTGAGTTCCAATATAAGCTCGAGGCCGATAATAACCCTGTATCATTAAATATTTTTTAATAATTACCACATAAAAATGCAGCGTTCAATTTTATACTTACATCAATATAATTAGCATTGATGTAGTCTGGGCTCTTTTTCTGACCAGGAAGCGGTCTTAAAATTACTCTACTGTGATCATCTATTAAAATGTATTCAAATTAGTACTCAAAAAATCCATAAAAACTGCTTTATTAAAATTTGGAAATTACACTTACAGGCTACAATATTCAAATAGCGATTTTTCGGTTTATTATCAGCCGTTTGAGATTGTTCCGCTAATTGTTCAGCTGATGTGGCTTGTTGAATCGCCTTTAAAAAAACAAGAACAAATATTTAAACTAAATGTAGAGGTTGAGTTTATAAGTTAGAAAATAAACCTCGTATTCTTTGGAAAATCCAATGTCGCCATCCGCGTGTAAAGCCAAAACGTGTTTCGCCCATAAACTATCATGTACAGTAGGATACTCCGACTCATCTAAAACAAACAAAAAATATAAAAATTAAAATTCAACCAGAAAGCAGCTTAAAGGGTTTTTATTACGAAACGAAAATTAACTGTCGATTACAGTCTTAGTACAAGTAGAATAAAATTAATACCATAAATATCGGTCATATTCAAGTGAGAAACAGCTGTCTTAGGAGGAGGGTCGTCCAGATAGTAATAAGTAGCTTGAAAACATTTTCTAAAAGAAGAAAAAAGATAATATGAAAGTTAACTCACCCTTAATCGCATACCAAACTGTAAACGAGGTGGACGTTCGTTCTTTGCTAAAAGTTCTACGAAACCATTTCCCAACTGGAGAAACGCTTTCGTCCGCCATTATTCCAATGTTTACTTAAAATTAAAACAGCTTATCTGACTTACAGCATGACTGATAAAACAAACATCCACCTTGCTCAACATCTCGTGATTGAACAACAAGTACACTTTCTCCCCCACTTTTATCGCATGTCAAGATAACTCACCTCCATAAAATAAGTGCTAAGATAGCTAAAAATAGTGTAAACGAGGCGCAAACGAGACCAGCAATCATTCCAGCGCTGGCTCCATCCACCGTGCCTAATGACGGACTATAGCTAGACACCACTACAAAAAGTTTACACTCAATAAATTTATTACGGAAAATTAAGAAAAAAAATTACATTCTCTCGAACATTTATCATGTAGAACTACTTTTCTCGGTTCTGAAAATGGTCCTTTATACAGATGAGATTTATTTACAAGACTTCTCGTGGCACCCCGCACTTTGACCTCGTACATTGTGTAAGCCGTCAAATTTGGTAAAAACATCTATCACAAAATAGATAAAAAAAATTACAAACTTTCTGAAAAAACAAATAAATAAAGGTGATGTAATCTTTCAAATAAATAAACATAAAATAAATGCTACTTTACAATAATTTTGAGCAAACGTTGACAGTATTAGAATGAACACATTTGCTCATTTGATAAATACAATAATCGTTATAAAAGTATTGTAATTATATACAATGCAATAAAAACATCATATTTAATTGTTAATAGCTTTCAATTACGGCAACTAAAACAATAAAATATGTCATAATAAAAAAATTAATATAATTAAACTGTCAATAAATAAAATTTCGAAACAATTTCTCGATAATTTTTTTCTTTTTTTTGATTTGAAAGATTAACACTTTTTTCCCCCCGCCTTACTAACGTACAGAATGATCTTCTTGATTTGATGGGCTCGCCACAACCAACTGCTGAAAATCCCAAGATTTTTCCGAGCGATAATAAACGTAATAATAGTCAACTTGGTGATAATATAGATGCGGTCTCTGCCATTGAAGATACATGCTATTATGAGATTGACAAGAAACGTTCACCAAATTCGGTTGACTGGGACCTGACATCAAAAAAAAAATCAAATATTTCATTCTTATCAAAAGAAAAGTACGAAATAAAAAAAAAACCGAAGCGAACCTTCCACATCTGTCCAGGCGGTCATCATTTCGCTAGGTTCACCTTCATATTTCGACGTGAAAGCTTTCAACCAAATCCTATAAGATCGATAAGGTTCTGCAAAACGGAAATAAAAAACATCAATCATCTTTTTTCTTCTTTGTATTGTTATTATTATAATCATTATTTCGCTAGAAAATGGCCATTTTTTATATACCCAGATCCGTAAGAACGTACTCCATTTTCGGTTCGGGATTTCTTAATGTTCGAACATCTGTATAATTTTTATGCATGTAATATAATCGATAGCCTTGTATGATGCCATTGGGACTTTCTGGTTGTTCCCATTCCACTTTGATCATGTTATTCGTCACTTGGACGACCCTTAAATTGGATGGTTTACTTGGCACTTTAAAACATAAATAAATAAAATAAAAACCCGGTCATTAAAAACATCAAACTTTATTATTTTTATTTATAAGAGCCGAAAAAAAGCCACTCTTCATTAAGAAATAGCAACCTCAATTACTTCTTTGTATAACAGGATGTGCGTTAAAATTTAATTTGACACTTCACAAAAACTCTCATCTCATTTTTTATAATATTAATCTTAACATTTTAGTAGATGAAAAAAAAAAAAGCTAATCACTTTTAATTTAATTCGGAAACTGTCATTACACTCTAAAATAAAAGTAAAAATGACACTGACATTGATTATTGTATCGGTAATCTATTTGTGAATTGTGATGAGTAAACAGCTGTTTTTAGTTTTCAACTCGTGTGATATGTTTTTTTTTTTTTTATTTCTTATCCTTAAACTAGTAAAACTACGGCCTCCGATGTATTTTTAAAAGTTCATTCACGTTTACCCCTTTGAACCTGTGCTGGAACAATAATATATATTATATGAAAAGAATAAAAAAAAAAAAAGTTATTGTAAAAAGAGCAAGGAGGATGACCTTACAATATTTTCGTGTGTGTGTACTGTCTTTTTTTTTTTTCTGGCAGTCAGCCATCTTGAAACTTTAAGTCTGGTCATTCAAATTAAGTTTGCGTTCTCGCTGTCTCGTTAGCTCTTATAAAAAATAAATAAAAATAACTTTCTTATCTAATCTGAAAAAAGTATTACGCGTGTATTGCGTAATCTCGGCTAGTGATAAGAATTGGCGAAAGACATCAGATAAGTTGAGGAGACGATGGGTTATCGGAGAGTTTAATCGAAGCAGCTGATTAATATCGGTCAACTTAATTTGAATGCCGAAAAGAGATCGACAAAAGATGGAGGGCGACCTCAATATCAACACAACACACATTTTGGGGGGAGACAAAAATCAGCGCAATTCTCCCCAAATAAATACTAATATTAATCCTATTATTATTACATAAGAAAATATTCTAGGCTAAAAGTATATTTTTATGGTGCTATCTTACCTCCTGGTGGTAACCCAGACATTTTCGCTCGATTATTATTATTATTGAGGAACTTTCGCGAGCGAGCGAAGACAACGCCAAGTCAGAGAGCAGATGGAGGGGACAGAGTTGTCAAACACTTTTTACCCTCCCCCTCTCTTCTACTAACCCTTAAAAAAACATTACTTTCAAATCTTTCTCTAGAGTTAAACACGTGTAAACTTTAACCTAGCTTTAACTAACTTTCAGATAACATTTTCTATAATTTTTTTTTTCTATCAAAATAATGCGCGTGTTTCTTTTTCTTTCTAACTCTGAAAAATAAGTCTGTAAGTAAGTGGAAGTTTTCCCTACGCCATTGGCAACACTGTTTGATTGATTGTGAAGTGTCAACGCCCCCTTCATTCAGCCTTTGCGGTGCTGCCTTCTACAGGAGAGCCTTTCAGGATGTAATAATTTTCTCTTCCCGAATTGTATAAAAAAAAATAATATAAAAGGGGGAAGAAGAAAAATATGAAACTCGGAAACCTAAATTACAAATGTCCGTTAACTTATACTTTGAGAGAGCTATTTCAAAATAAAAAGTAACGGTTTACATGGTAGCTGCTACATTTTTTAATTGTTTTTTTTTTATTATTATTATTATTTGATGCTGTATTCGTTTTACCTCCATCATCTGTCATGACCACCACCGTACTTTGCGGCCCATTTCCCTCCGGATTAAAGATATGAACCGATACGAGATACTGCGTAAAGGGTTTGAGCGAAGATATCGTGTAGCCCTGCAATAAAACGGTAAAAATGGTAATTAAATGAAGAATGACGCGAAATGGAGACATCTCGGAATGAATGAAATTTCACACAAGCGCATACACATACACACACGGATCATTAAATCTCTGAAAATCATTTCTTAAATCCCTAGCCCCGAAAAGTAAATCACCGGCGAATCTTTTCCCCCAGAAAAGATACAAATCGATATTCACTGGTACCGCGTAGTCTAGCTAAACCACGAAAACAGAACCGGCTCGGATCTCGCGGCCTAGCTCGCCTTCAAAACGGCTCCAACGCTCACAATTTCGCGTAAAAAAATGGTAAATTTTTGTCAATTTATTGGAAGGGGCGGTTAATGAAATAAACACTCGCGCAAATGGAGTTTATGGAACAATCGCTTAAACGAAGATTTACCAAGTAAACACACGCGTAAATGGAGTTTGTGGAAGTAAACAACCGCTTAAATGAAGATTTAGCAAGTAAACACACGCGTAAATGGACTTTTAGAAAATAAGCACTTGTGCAAATTAAATTTTATGATGTAAAAACTCGCGTAAATAGAGTTTTTACTGAATAAAATTAAATAACCAATCGCCTAAATGGATTTTTTAGAAAGAAAAAACACCCGCAAATGAAGATTTAAGAAGTAAACATACGCTTTTAAAAAAAACACCCTCTTCAATAGAGTTTTAATAAGTAAGTAATCGCTTAAATGGAGTTTTAAGAACTAAAAACTCGCTTAAATGAAATTTTAAGTAAACATACGCGCAAGTGTAGTTTTAGTAAGCGAACAATAGCTTAAATGAAGTTTTAGCAACTTGGCAAGTAAACACACGCGTAAATGAAATTCTAGGAAATGAACACACGCGCAAATGTAGTTTTAGCATCTTGGTTTTAGTAAGAAAACACCCGCTTCACTGGAATTTTAGCAACTAAACACATGCGCAAATAAAGATTTACAAAATAAATATTCGCGCAAATAAAGTTTTATGAAGTAAACACCCGCTTAAATAAAATTTTAGAAAGTATAAACACACGCGCAAATAAAGTTTCGAGAGTAAACACACGCGCAAATGAAGTTTTAAGAAATGAACACACGCACAAATGTAGTTTTAGTAAGAAAACACCCGCTTAAATGGAGTTTTAGCACCTAAATATACGCGCAAATCAAGTTTTAAAAAATAAATACTCGCCCAAATAAAGTTTTATGAGGTAATTATACTAATTACCCGTTTAAATAAAATTTTAGAAAGTAAACACAAACGCCAGTCAAGTTTTAGAGAGTAAACACACGCGCAAATGAAGTTTTAGAGTAAACACACGCGCAAATAAAGTTTTAGGATGCAAACGCACGCTTAAATACCCGGTAAAAATATATTAAACCACCGTAGCTAAATGACAGTAAATTTTAAAATCAACCTTTAATTGTCCGTACCCATTTGGGGCCCCCATTAATGTTTTTTTTTTTTTTCTCCTAGGCCCCGTTTAAGCTACAGCCGGGTCTGCGCGAGAAAGAAAATATTCTTCTATTTAATTCGACGATCAGCAAAGTACGTGCAGATCGAGTTGCGGAAAGATAAGGAAAAAAAGGGTTTAATAATAATCCTTATTAATTTTTATGATTACTTAATCCTCCTTTTAATACCTACTCTCAATTAAATAGGATGTCGGACCGCGTAAACCTTCAGGTATTAAATTCTTGTAAATAACGCTGCTCGAGATTAGCCTAATCACTGAAACACTAATATTTTACAGCTTATACAATTAAAATTCTAGCGTCATATACTTACAACTTTTTCGTTAAGGAGTACACAAAAATTTTTTATATTAGAACTCGAGCGTTTCTTTATTTTTGTTTATTTATGTTTCGGAAAATTTTTGTTCTAATCCGCAGAAAAATATGGCCTCGTATAATTTGAGTTGCAGCGCTGTTGTTGTTGTTTCTAATTCAATATACATGTTGAGGATAAAAGGGCCTTGTATTTTCTGTCGGCGGATGAAATGAAAAAAATCTGTGACTCCTCAAAATGCGAAGTAAAAAATAATGTATGCGCGTAACAAGAGTTAATATTGCTTATGGCATTGTTGTAGGGAGCGGCGGATTTCTCAATGCAAGCGAGGGCCTTCAATTTAGGTCCTAAAAAAGTAATCTCCTAAACTTTTTATTTAGTTTTCTCAAACGGTAAAACTTGGTTATGACGACCAATGCTATTACATTATCTAGGATGCAACCTCAATTTTTTGCTCCAAGAATAGATTTTAATCTCGGCTATAGCGTCAAAAAATGGCAACGTTATTTTTTGTTGTTGTTTTCAAATCTAATGACTTATATCTTCAAAAAAAAAAAACAATAATAAAATTTTGCGAGTAATGTATCTAAAAATGCTCGTTATAACCGAGTTCACCTGGTTTTAATTTTGGTATTTTTTAAACCTTTTTTCTACTTCAAATCCGAATTTCGAATTTCTTTAAAATGTTTTATTGAATTATATTTCTTCAATTTCGTTTCAATTTATTTTTTTGGAGTTTTGTGGAACATTTTTCATTTTATATATTTTTTGAATATTAGATTAAAATTTTAATTCCTTATATTATTCTTTTCTTCTATATAATATAGAGATTTAGTTGTAAAAACTCCAAAAATACTTCGTTATACGGATCTTTAAATTTTATACCAAAAATTTTCGCTATATCGAGGCTCTACCGCATTTTTTTTAATGCTCGAATAGAATAACGAGATCTGTCGATGGCAACGCAAATTAATAATTATGGCCCTAAAAAAAATTTGTCGAATCCGCTCCTGTGTTTACTCTGGGACACCACTACACAACAGTACATACTAGGCACCGCTGTTTTTTTCATTAAGCGCAGTGTTTACACGCTTTACTAGGTCTAATAAAAGCGCGATACAAATTTCGCCTCATTTATTAGATATGCAGAGTGTGTGTAATAGAGTAAATCGAGAGCAAAATGAAGACGAAAACAAGAAGGAAAAAAATAAAAAAGCGCGACTAGGCTGTAACTGTAGGCGAATGTAATTTTGATGTCAAATCGCGCTCCGAGTAATTTCGCCACTTTGAACATGCCCCAATTAGGTTTTCCGGATGCAGACCATGAATATATTTTTTTGGCCTATCTAATTTGCATTTAAACTGCTTCGCTCAGACTTAATCTTTAATCACTTTATTCCGGAAACTTGAGAGTATTTTTCGCTTATTATAATTATTAGCAGACATAAGAGTACGCATTTATTATTCCTAAAACTCGTCGAGAGAGAGAGAGAGAGAGTATTATCTACTTGTAGTTTTTTTTATATTTCGATGTAAGAATAGTATCATGCACTTATGAGTTTGCCTTAAAAAAATGAAAGCTTTTTGAATTTCTGATCAAAAAAAAAAAAAAAGCAAATCTAAGAATTTAATGTAAAATGAAAACATATTTCTTCCATTATATTTATTCGTAATAACATTAGTAGGCCTATGCTAAAAAATGTAAAAAATATAATGGCTGCGGGTTTTTCAAAACATACTTTTGAAAATCGAAACGTTATTGTTGTTGAACTGCTTTTTCAACCAATGCTTTAATCATCCGTGTAATAATTATTATTGTATAAACTTTTGGAAAAATACTTTATAAAAAATGCCGGTGAAACTTTTTCAATATTTTTTTTGTTTTCAATATTTTTTTTTTTAATAGCAGCCAGTGTTCCAGTACCCAAAACACCTGTTTTAATGCACAAAATACCTGTTTCAGTGTGAAAAACATTTGTCTCAATATTTAAGATAGGAATGGTATTTGTGTCAACGTGTAAAATATTTGTTTTAACGTGCAAAATATTTGTTTGAATGTCCAAAATATTTATTTCAATAAAACAATATTTTGCTTCAATGAGAAAAACGCTCTTTTAAATGTACAGAATAGGCTACTTGCTTCAAAAAAGTGTATCAAAGCTTTAATAAACAAAAAACTTGTTTCAGTGTAGAAAACAGTTATGTACTTCTGTGTTTAAATAGTATAATTCAGTGTAGAAAACACAACAGAATTTTTTGACAAAATTTTTTTTGAGAAAAATTGTTTTTGGCAAAAATTTTTTTGACAAAATTTTTTGTCCAGGAAAATTTTTTTGTCCGAAAAAAATTTTTTATCAGAGAAAATTTTTTTATCCAGGAAAATTTTTTTATCCAGGAAAATTTTTTTATCTAGGAAATTTTTTTTATCCAGGAAAATTTTTTTATCTAGGAAAATTTTTTTATCCAGGAAAATTTTTTTATCCAGGAAAATTTTTTTATTCAGGAAAATTTTTTTGTCCGAAAAAAATTTTTTATCCAGAAAAATTTTTTTATCAGAGATAAAAAAATTTTTTTGTCCGAGAATTTTTTATCCAGGAAAATTTTTTTGTCCGAGAATTTTTTATCCAGGAAAATTTTTTTGTTCGAGAATTTTTTATCCAGGAAAATTTCTTTTTCAGAGATAAATTTTTTATCCAGGAAAATTTCTTTTTCAGAGATAAATTTTTTATCCAGGAAAATTTCTTTTTCAGAGAAAAATTTTGTATCTAGAAAAAACTTTTTAACAGAGATAAATTTTTTATCCAGGAAAGTTTTTTTGCCCGAGAAAAATTTTTTATCTAGAAAAAACTTTTTATCAGATAAATTTTTTATCCAGGAAAAATTTTTTATCCAAGAAAAATTTTTTATCCAGGAAAAATTTTTTATCCAAGAAAAATTTTTTATCCAGGAAAAATTTTTTATTTAGGAAAAATTTTTTATCCAGGAAAATTTTTTTATCCAGGAAAACTTTTTTATCATAGAAAAAAATTTTTATCAGCGAACATTAGCAGACATCTGCCATAAGGGGTCAATGGAAATTACGTTGAGCACGTTAAAACGTGCCGACTCAGTTAGGGAAGTCATATTCCAGAAATTGTTGTTTTTAATTAAATTTGATATGTCGATGAATATAAATTTAAAAAAATAACGCATTTAACTGATTTATTCATTTTTGAAAATTGGCTAAGTTCCGCGAACACCCTATATAAACACGTGTTTCCGTGTTTAAAACAAAATAATGTTTCGTTTACTCACAACACAATTTCATGTATTGAGGCAATATATTTCTCTAATAAAAACATATTTTTTTAATGTTCAAATAGTATGTTTCAATTTTAAAACGCGTATTTTAATGATTAAAAACCAAATTTATAAAAGCGCTCAAGAAAGTTGCCAAATTTATAATTTATTAATTATTTAGAAAAATTGTAGCGCGCCATAACTCAGCGTATACCCATTTATTTACTCCTCCAAGCTTGAAAAATCTTTCAAGTTCTAAAGGCAGCGAAATTCAAAACTCCAAGCTTCATTTGTGACTTTTTATTTCAATGTTCGAAACATTTCTTTAAAAAAAATCAATGCTCGCGTTCAATAAAATTTTTTAGTGCGCGCCAAAAATGTTTCCAAACTCCAAAAAAATGTTTGTTTCTATAATGGAAAACAATATGTTTTAAGTGTCGCAATTAAACTCGTATTTATTTCGGGGTATTCAAAATACTGTGTATGACGTAAACAAATACGCTCAATATTTCAAGCAAAAACAAACAATATCGTTTCGCCCGTTTAAACAAAAATACTTCCAAGTTTCAAAAAAATAAATAAATGTTAAAAGCAATGTTTTTCAATATTCATAAAAATCATTCGAGCGATTGTTTCGACTGTAAATAACTCGGGAGTACCGGGTATTGATGAAAATCGAACGCTACTTTACCGTGCACTTAGTCCACTTTAGTACTTTCATTTTACAGCCTCGTTTTCCACTTTTAGCGAGGGAGAAAAAAACAAATCATTTCAGATAAGTGTTTCAATTTTGTTGATTCTTTGGAACCGCAATTTTCAGCTTTTACACGATTCAGTAAATTTCCAAACTATTACGCGGTGTTTTCGCGCGTACCAACTGGTCAATAACTGCGAAGTGATCAGGCGGTGGGTGAATAGGGGGTTAGGGCTTAGCAGGTGATGAATTTTTGATCGAAGGATTTCGTTATTTATTATACCTGAGATGAAATGCGGCGATAATAGTCCCGCAGCTGCTCGCCCTCCCATCGCCATAAAGCGCGTAGAAAAGCATGAAAGAAAAAAAAAAGCGTTTAAAGCTCTTTATGGATCTTTATTTATGGAATCACCTTATGGATACATGAAGAAGAGAAATTAAAGTGGCAGTTTGGGTTTTAACCTCCGACGGTCATTTGAAAAATCCCTCAACTCCGATCGATCCGAAATCGTTTTCGACGAAGATGGATCTTTTTCCATCGGCTCAAAAAACAATGAGATTTTTTTTTTTTTTTTCGTTCTTTCTATTAATTTTGAAAAGGAAATCGCTGATTGGCAGTGACAGGCGAAACGGAAATAAGTCTTAGACTCCGCCTACATAATTCTAATGGATTTTATTTTTCAGTATTATTTGCTATTAGAAAATTTTTTAAGAGTAAATTATTTTTTTAAAAAAAATAATCGATAATAATGAGTCGATGGAAAAAGTTAAAAACACTGTCATCAAAAGAGATCGAAAATGCTGTACTTTTTTTTTTTTTTTTTTTTTGTTTTTAGTTCATCGATTTTTTAAAATCGCTTTACGTCATTAGTATTATTATTCCAGGAATGAAAAGGGGAAAACTCGATTTTACATTTCTTTTTTAATTTTAGTTTTATGTTTCAAATTTCATTAAATAAACAATACGGTAGGTTAAAAATTAAATACCGGTATTAAATTTCATACAGGTACTAAATTTAAATTTTTGTTATTATTATTTAATTACTGTATTTATTTTTTTGGAAAAAATTAAAAACTTGAATATTAAATGGGGGTTTTTGTTGTTAAAAAAATCTATTTGTAAATTTAAAAAATTTTGATCGAATTTTAAAGTTTGCAAATCTCTGAAAATTTTAATTTGCTGTAAATTTATACCGGTATTTAACTTTACATTTTATTGAATTGAAAAACTGATATGAATTGAACTTTACATTTTTCTATTGAATTTTTCGAAAATAAAAAATACTGTATATAATAATAAATTCTAAACTATCAAATTTGCATCTGTTATTGTTTGTCAAACCAATAAAACGTTCAAAAATTCTTCATACCATTAAAGCGACAAAATTTCATCAAAATAAATTGAATTCTAAAAAAAAAAAAAATTCTTCAAATACCGTAATCAACTTTTTAATGTTTTTTATCCATAAAAAAGAAATTTTCTCAGCTTTCGGAATTTCTCAAATGACAATAAATCGATACCATCGTTCACGAAAAAAACTTTTATCTATTTCCAATCAACCAAACAAAAAAATAAAGTTTGTTTACAAAAAAAAAAAAAAAATCCGAATAAACGTCGGAAAAAAAATCTAATATTACCTATCTTATTGTTTCGCAGTGAATTCGATTTGTCTCTTTACCACCCCACCACCCCTACGCCCCCCCTCCCCTGCGCCCCCAATCGCTCCCTCAATAAAAGAGAAATACTCACCAGAGCCGTGGAATCCAGCAAAGTGATTTCCTGCCTGACGCCATCGGCTTCGCTTCGCAACCGGAAGCCGATTTTGTAGCCCAAGAATTCTCCGTGGATGCTGCCATTGTCCGGCGGAATCCACTCCAGACGGACGGAAGTGTCGCTGACGTTGTGCGCGGCGGAGATGGTGGGTTTTCCGTCGGGCACTTCGCGCAGAGTGATGATGGGGTAGGAGTGCACGGAAGGCGCCCCTAGGCCCTGGGCGTTGGCGGCCTGCACGCGGAACGAGTACACGGTGTAAGGGGCCAGGGCTCGGACCTGATGGGCGGTGCTGTTGGACGGTGTGGTCACGGCTGAGGCCGACTCCCAGCGCCCCTCCTCGCCCACTCTAAAACAAGCCGAGACAAAACAGAGATGAAATGAACAGAAAGAGAAAAGAGAGAGATGATAAAAGATTGAAATAACTGTTTGACTAACCGATCCCCAGAGCTAACGACGGGGATGACACCCCGCCCTACCCCCAGCTCCCTCCGCTAAGTACTTCTCCCGAGGGAAGAACACTTCAACTACAAATAACATTAGCATCGATTTCTCTTCTTCTTTCTTCGTCTTTTCGAAGAAAAAGAAATCTAATCAATAATGATAATTTCCAAGCGAAACTGTTTCTATTTCCAACAATCACCCCCTCTGTCTCAAACACCCTGTAGCTTTAGAGCGTGTGATGGAGAGATTTCAACTAGCGGTTCGTACACAATAAAGTAATTAACGCGGGATTAAAATGATAATGGTGATGGGAGAAGGAAATTGTAAACATCAAAATGAAGGAATTTAACTAAAGGGATAAAAATGTAAGGGAACAAATTGTTGTTATTATTATGGAGAAAGTTAAAGATGAAATTGTGAGTAAAAACTATAACCTTTGAACTGAGTTACATGAGTAGTAATTACACGGTTTTCGGGAAAAAACGAACCCGAATGATTAGTACACTAATCTATTCAATAATCTAAATAATGTTAATGACACGTGGAAATACTTTATTTATATAATATAGTGTGTCCGTAAATATCCGAAGCTTTTAAAAAGCGAATAAACAAATCTAATTTTAATGAAAATGAATTATTT
>JAQGAY010000733.1:0-21038 GCA_034698085.1 Polydesmus angustus | reverse complement strand
AAATAAAATTTGTTTTAAAATTAAATAAAATTTGTTTTAAAATTAAATAAAATTTGTTTTAAAATTAAATAAAATTTGTTTTAAAATTAAATAAAATTTCGGGTTTAAAATGCGTGAGATGGTTTTTAATCAAAAGTCCTTTTTTTTTTAAACACATGTATTTATAATTAGATTGGATTCAATCTGATACTTGAATCTTTGCTTTTGGAATCGCATTTTGCGCGTGGACAGTGATCGATGAAACGTCGATAACGATCAATGGATGAGAGAGGGAGAGTCTTCCTGCGAATCTCTTTCCCCCTCCCATAAGTGATGAGATTTAAACTTGAAGGGGGGAAAAAAATGGCAGGAAATTAAGTTTGTTTTAAGTACTAATTACGGTAACCGTTTTTCAACGCTTTCCTCGCTCCCCACTTGACGATCGATTGATGTAATAACAATATCGATGAAACACGCGTTAAGTTGCAATTAGCAGCCGAGCGTAAATATGTTAACACCTCCGCAATCCAAGAATATACATGTACCGTAGTTGGCTAAATCGACAACAAACGCCCTTTCTATCCGACTCAAGCTACTGAAAAATGCTATAAACGGATCGTTCTGTTTTAAAAACGGATATTAATTTCAAAAAATGTTGTTGTTTATTTATTTATTTTTTTTGGGTGGACAGCGACGATTCCAAATGTTATCGCCTCTAGACATCTAATACACCTTTGCAGTTTACTGTTCATTGCTGTCTACAGAGACGAATCGATAATGTTATACTACCTATTATAGCACAATGTAATAATTTAAGGTTTATTTATAGACGTTGTAAACGTTTAAAAACGTTATAAACATTTAAGAAAGGGTTTTGATAGATTTTTTTCTAGTTTTTTTTTTTTTTTTTTTTTCTTAAAAAAAATTTTTTATTTTATTCAGAAATAAATACAAAAATATTTTCAGAATTTATTGGATTCTACGACAAACATTTACACGGTTTTTACATCTTTAAGAATCAAGGCTTTTTTGATTTTTTTTTTCTTCAAACTTTTTCCTATGTCGTGGACTGCACAATATTTGTTTTTGCGCATGAACTCGGCCTTTATGCTTGGTTCTTTGGATCACGTTTCAGCGCCAACAGAAAACCGTGCTGCATTTTAATACAGTACTTTCTATATCTTTTGCTTTCATTTCAGTCTTTAGATAATACGAGGGCTATTTATTAAGTAAGTTTCCCTCATCAAGAAAAAGCAAAATAATAATGATAAAATTACAAACTAAACTTATTTATTTTTGTGCACTATTAAACTAGCTACACTGTAATTTTTACACTTTTCCAACCATTTTCGGTACCTAAACAACAGCTTTTTGACAACCACTTCGTAAAAATCTGCCGCCAATTTTTGCTGATCAATTATTTTTTCAATTTTAACAAAAAAAAATAAATAAAACAAACTGATAAAAAAAGATTGATATACAAATTAAAAACAAATTGAAAAAAAAATTCATTAAAAATGACAAACAATTTGCAAAAAAAAAAAAAAATTGATAAAAAAGTTTACAATAAAATATTGTTTGCAATTTTCTAATTATTATTTTGGTTTTTCTTGATGAGGGAAACTTACTTAATAAATAGCCCTCGTATTATGCCTTACTCAGAACAGATAGTTACGCATTGTATATTGTTTTGAGAATCCAAAAAGTGTCAGTTTAGTGAAATTTTCACGCTGCAACCAGTATTAATTAAGTGTGGCTATTTTTTATCTTCTAGAACTCTTTTTTAATAACAAAAGATTTCGTGCATCTTGCAATAGATTGCGAACAGTTTTTTTATTTCTATTTATTCATTTCGAAACCTTAAGAATACATCTCGCTTTTAAATCTAGTAAATACGGTAAATAATGACCTTATTGTTTGGCGCACAATAATTATTATTGAGAAGTCTTGAGGTTTCAATAATGTTGTTGCAATGATACGAAAATGTTTGCTGTCACAGCAGGTATTAATTAATTTATCTGCAAATAACGGAAGTTTATTCTTTATGGTATTTTCGCTATTTTTTTTTGTACATTCGCAAATAGAAATTCTAGTAGATAAAAGTATTATTTTAGAGGTTTGTCTCCTGCCAAACATTGATTTTTGTGGCCACAAAACGATTTTGAAAAAGTGGATAGCATTTACAATAATATTGTAAAGGGTCCTTAAACAAAGATGTAAGTTTTGAAAACTGAATAACTAAATCAGTTTTTAATGAAAATGCTTTTTTTTTAATATTTACATTCAGCAACATCTCTCCTTTAATAATAAAATACAATTTTTTGAATATGACTTCTACAACTGAGTCGGTATATGCTAACGCGCTCAAGGAAATTTGCATTAATCCTAAGGTAGATGCCGGCACGTGCCGAGATGCAGTCGGCAGGTGCAAGCTGGAAGTCCGCAAAAGCTTTAGCCGTCAAACTGAGCTCAGTTGAAGTAGTCAGATTCCAAAAATTGTTTTTTTATTATTAAAGTGGAGATGTTGCTGAATGTAAATTTTAAAAAACTAATTCAATTTCATTAAAAATTGATTTAATTATTTATTTTTTAAAACTTACTTCCTTATTTGAGGACCCGATATTATAATAACAAATACTCATAATTTATAGACACCTATGTTGGTAATTTAAAAATATTGATGTAGCGGTAAAAAAAAAATACGTGCTTATGTTGTAACTCGCATTAAAATAAAAATAAATAAATAACTAGAAAAATAGTGAGTTAGATATTTGAAGTGTTAATGTAATTATTGACCAAAATAACCGTTAAAAACTAGAAGTGATTTTGCATAATTATTATAAACAGTAAAATGAATTTATATAGAAAGCTATTTTTTTTAGATTGAAAAAAAATTATAAAATCGTTTAAAAAAAGGACATAAATTTCTAAAGAATTAGGAAAGTTCGAGTTAAATTAGAGAAATCGATTTTTGTTTGTTGTTTTTTTCTTTCGTTCTTTTCTACTTTTTCCATGTTTTATTAACGGCTGATTTCGTATACGAGTTTAACGAATTACTTGTTACTAATGCAATTGATTCTACGAAACGAAGCGGAATGTCGGAGATACCCGCAAAGGCTAACCGAACAGAGATGGACGACAAATGCTCATTCATTCTGTTTCAGCACTCGAATTATTTTTATTCAACCTGTTACGGAAAGACTTTATCTTAATAACGCATTTTTTTTTTTTTTTTGGATTTTATTTTTACCGTCTGATTTAAAATGGAGAAAAAGCGAGATATAAATGTCCTATTCAGCTTTTTTTGTGTGGGTGTGTGTGGTAGGCCACCGTAGGCGAAATTTAAACACATGACATGTTTAGCTTCCAGACGTTATTATTTATATAGACTCGAATTTTAAATAAAATCTAATCTTATTTCTTGATTTCAATTCCGATTTTTTTTTTTTTTTTTGGTTTTTATAAAAAAAGATATAATCAATTTTGAATTCGGAATAATAAAATGACAAAACTCGTGATGGTCGATGAAAAGTAAGAGAATGTCAGTTTTACGTTCAAAGTTGCGAAATAAAAACATGGGGAATTTTTTTTATCGTTATTTTTCATTATCCTATTTAGTACGAAATAAGCTCGTGAATAATTTTCGCTCGGATGAATAAAAGGGCATAAATCATAAAATGGATTTAAAAATTGTCTTTTCTTTTTTCTTTCTTCGCCGTAAATCCACGATGATAATAATAAAATTTTAATTCTTCGATGTAGTGTGATAAAAGAACGAACACGACATCCTACGACTGCTATTACTACAACATGTATATTGCTATTACTACTTGGATCAGCATTTTATCTACTTTTATTGCGGAAAATAAGTACATGTACCGTGTAATGTGCACCTATGATCGTGTTGATACTTGCGGCGCCGAACATACTTTTCTAAAATTAGTTTTTGATGATAAATTCCGATCGAAATTTGAGAGTATAATTCGAAGAAAAATATCAATTTTATGAAGTAAAAATTTTGCGAAATTTTTTTTTTTTTTTTAATAATAACCTGCGGAAAAAATGCTATTTTGACACTTTATTAATGGTTTAAACACATCAGTGTTGAAAGCACATTTTTTTTGAACGAATTTTTAATCATTTTCCGGTATGAAAGAAAAAATTTTATATTTTAAATAGCAACTGGAAATTTTGTATTAGATTTTTGAACTGCATTTTTTTGCTTTTTTTATCACGAAAAACCTGCTGTTTTTATGATAATGTTGTTGTAATATTCGTAACTACTTTCCTCGCGGGAAACATAATTTTAACATAAAATTGACAATTTTGCTAAAGTAATATTCATAATTGTTTTAAATAATGATATATAAAAATATTTATGCGCAAAATCTTTAATCTATTATGTACATAATTTAAATCAAAACTTTTAAAACGAAAAGAAGAAAAGTTGTTTACGTGAAGTAGTTGAAAATCACGCAAAAAATTCTTTTAGACTCATTCACTATTTTTTAAATTAAAAAAAAAACTCAAAAAGATTCTCGTTTAAATGTTTAAATAGATTTATTTACAATTAATTACTCTCAGTTTGGACTTTCTTATAGAGTTTCTTTGCAACAACAAGTACTTCGAATTTAAAATGTTATTTAAATTGACAGCATTATTTTTTACTATAGCTGTAAATCTTAAATATATTATCGAATAGACAAGTCTTTTATTTGTTGTTTATCAATAAAGTAGATAACAAGATAATTTACAATTTGATAGCGCTGTTGGGATCGGCGGTGGATCATTAATTCCCTTTGATAATGCAATCTTTTGACGGCAGTATGCGTTGTATATGTAGTCACTAAAGTTCAACTTTTTATGGCTTTGATCTGCATTACACGTCAGTGCTTAAGCTCTTATGACGCGATGAAGACATTGAAATTGTGATGCGCGATTGGTCAATTCACAAATAGGTGTGGTGTGTTGGTTTTAATGCATTTTCAGGCCCGGCTAAAACATTTTCATTTTTCACTTTTCCATTGATAATAAGTCAATTAAACCATAGAAATAATGTTTTACTGTTTTTACAAAAGTAATTTGAAGGTTTTCGTAAAGAATAAGATAGAATATGTAATCATCATCATTTCGTAAGAGTTGAGATATTAGTGTTTTTGTCTATAAAACGCAAACTAATTTCGGTTGGTTCTGCGTATTTTTTTTTTTATGTTTTATGGTAAGAGTCTCATTGCTCGTCTATCCTTTTCAATTTTCTGATTATATCTGACAAGGATTACGTTGAAAGAAACGGCCATCGTTCATGATATTGCTCTTATGTGAATTAAAAAAAAAAAGAAATAACGAGTCGAGCATTATCTTTGAAATCTGGTTTTTTTTTTTTTTTTGGTTGAGTTAAGCTTCTTTCAATATAAAACTCAGTCTGTATTCATTCAATGCCATTTATTCTAATTTTTATTGATCAGTTCTAATCTATATTGTTTTTTCGTGTTCTTTTGGTATTACAGCGTAAATTATGTTCATTTTTGAATAAATTTTTAATGAAAAAAATTTTTTGATTTTATTTAATTTTCTTCTTTATTGATATAATTTTTTGTAAAAAATATAGGGCGTCCCACGGATGATGTACTTTTTAAACAATTAATAAATCGATTAAATTTTAATTAGAATATATTTATTTTTACATATTTATATTCAGCAACATCTCCGGTTTAATAATAAAAAAGAACATATGACATATGATCTCTCCAACTGAGTCGGCACGTGTTAACGCGTTTAACGATTTTTAATTAATCTACCGCACATGCCGAGACCCAGCCGGTACAGGTCGCGACCTAGTCGGCAGGTGCATTCTAGAAGTCCGCAAAAGTTTTAGCCGCCAAACGCGAGTGCGTGTGCACGTTAACACGTGCAGACTCAGTTGGAGAGGTCATTTGCCATATGTTTTTTTTTTATTATCAAATCGGAGATGTTGCTGAATATAAATATATAAAAATAAATGCATTCTCATTAAAATTTAATCGATTTATTAATTGTTTAAAAAGTGCGTCTTCCGTGGGACACCCTATATTTTGCGCATAAATTATTTGAGAAATATGCTTTGAGTTCTAACCCCATCTGCATTTTAAATTATTATTAAATTTTTTGTGGAAGCTTAATTTTTTTTATAACGGTATATAATTTGGTATTTAGTGAATGATGCTAATGATGCTAAAATAGCTTCATTATTAAACTGTAAATCGTGATATTAATCGATTGCGCATTCTCCTGCGGAAACGTGAGAAAAGGAAAGAAAATTTCGTTTTCAGATTGAACGGGCGACAATTTTATCTATGCAGAAAATATTTTTAGTTAGATGTGATTGATTTCCGGCTTCGCCATTCACATTTTAAATTGTGAATGCATGTTGAACCGTGAAGTTTTTGTAGAACTTGAAAAATCAAGCCGCTGTTTCAATCACGCTTATTTTGAATACATGTACTGACAATTTTATCACGCGCAATCGTATTACGGAAGGAAAATTATTGGCTCATCATTTCACCGCTGTCAAGCCAGGATTACCTATTACGATTTTTGGGGCCCAAGGGGGAAATATTTTTTTGGTACAAAATTTACCCTATGAAATATGATAACTGGTAGCAGACAATAGTTTGTCCCGCTCTCACCTTAGAAGAAATGTAAATTGCATATTTTTTCGCTCCACTTCCTGTTAGAAATACAGTACCGGTATTTACGCGCATGTAAGGCACTGTTTTAAGATAACGTGTGTTTTTAAACTTACGGAGTTTTTCAAAAACGAATAAAGAAGTTAAATTTTAATGAAAATGAATTTATTTTTTAATATTTACATACAACAACATCTCCGATTTAATGATAAAAATCAATTTTTGGAATATGACCTCTCCAACTGAGTTGGCACATGTTAACTCAATTAGCAAAATTTTCAATTTAAAAAGCCAATAAACAAGTCAAATTTTAATGAAAATAAATAAATTTTTCAATATTTAGTTACAACAACATCACCGATTTAACAATGAAAAATAACATCTGGCATGTGACCTTCTCCACTGAGTCGGCACATGCTTACTCGATTAGCAAAATTTTCAATAACTTTCTCATACGCGTAATAATTGCCAACATCCAATCAGACACGTGCGAGAGAGTTATTAGAAATTTCGTTACACGCGTTAACATGTGCCGACTCAGTGGAGGAGGTTACATGCCAGATGTTATTTTTCATGGTTAAATCGATGATATTGTTGTAACTAATTATTAAAAAATTAATTTATTTTCATTAAAATTTGACTTGTTTATTCGCTTTTTAAATTAAAAATTTTGCTAATTGAGGTAACATGTGCCGACTCAGTTGGAGAGGTCATATTCTAAAAATTGTTTTGTATCATTAAATCGGAGATGTTGTATGTAAATATTAAAAAATTAATTCGTTTTCATTAAAATTTGACTTCTTTATTCGTTTTTGAAAAATTCCGTAAATTTAAAAACACACGTTATTTGTGAATAGGGTGCTTACATGTATATGCGAGGGCGTCTTATAGGAAAGTAAACACGGTAGTAAATATATAAATGTTTTCATTAGTTTTTTCTGAAAAAATTGGGTTTTTCAAAAATCCAGGCATTGGACAGTATTACGAGTATTTGCTTAGGCCATAATTTGGGTCTTACCGTTGTCTTGAGACTGTAATCATAAAAATAGTGAGGAGTTTCTGCTTCGCAACTTTTTACGTGAAAAGTTCTTCTGAGAACCAAGCTTAAGTAAGAACTTTTATTGGTTTTTTTTTTTTTTTTTGCGTACGCTAGCCACATAACTACGATCTTCATGCCACGTGAGGTAGTTGAAGTGAGTGGTAGTTTCACGTGCGGCACGAGGAGATGTTTGAAGGAGCGAGGATTAGTCTGCGCCTACGCACTTCGCATTTTTTACGTGGGCGCTTTGTGTGTTACGAAAGCTGCGTGTTAAATAAAAAGGGGATTCGTATAATAACGGCAATTTGGATAATCGGGGTTAGACAATTGAGATGATACCCTTTCTAAAAAAATTTTTTTTTTTTATTTAATTTTTTAGTCGTCGCTAACTTTGTATTAGAAAATGTATTTCATATTTCGACTACCTACTATAGTAAAACCCGGTTATAGTGCGATTCAAGGGACCGAAAAAAATTCGCACTATAAGCGGTTTCGCACTGTACCCGGGAAAGGCTAAAAATGTAATTTAAAGTATTTATTTAGTGAAACGATACATTTACGGTACTCAAAAATATTTTTTTAGTACGAAAAATCTACCCAGAAAGTTCACAATTTTTAAAATTTCTATATTCTAAATAAATTTTATTTTTTTAAAAAAATTCATTTAAGTGGAACGCACTATAAGCGGGCGTATTATACAGGCTTTTAGTTTCTGGGGACCCAAATATGGTCGCACTATACGCGGGTTCGCACTATAAGCGGTTTTTTTTAGCACATGCTCTAATGACGTTGTCCAAGGGACCGGCCAAAAATCGCACTATAACCGGGCGCACTGTAAACGGGTTTTACTGTACAGTATATCAAATGCTTAAAGTACACTGAATTACATGTTAAAAGCAATAGTATAGCGTTGAATAATCTTTTTTTTTTCTTCTCCTTTTTTTGGGGCGGTAAATGTAGCTTTTAGAAGCGCAGTCATTAAAGATGGCGAGATTTTTATTTCCGAAAACATTTCTTTTTTTGCCAAATCCTTTAAAAGAAGCAATTGCTTTCCATAAATCGAGCTTTTTTTTTTGTACTTTACACTATCTAAATCGGCGGTAAAAAAGAGGTATGGTATTGAAAGTGATGTAAGATTACCGAAAAAAAAAAAAAAAGAGTGAAAAAAATGCCAACTTTTTTTTTTTTTGACTATTTATTTTTCTATTTTCCTAGCTAATAAATATATTAAATCACTTACAAAATCAAACATGTGCGTTCATTTTCTATACAGGATGCGTCAAATTTCTCGGCTTGTCTTACATGCATTATTCACTCTCTCCTACTAACTCTCGTCGTAAAATATTTGCTCAATGCGACTTCCTACAATCTAATACAAGAAAAAAAAAAAAAAACTTAAGAGAGGGTGGCTGGGTTGAAAATAGTAGAAAAGGGGGGAAAAAGAAAAAGACGGAAATACACATCCACGGATAAATGGAAGCTATTTATACATATCGATTCAAAGCTAAAACTATCGATCCGAATGCGTTTTAGAAAAGAGAGAAAGAGAGTAAGAAAGAAAGCGAGTGAAGAATTTGATAAAATAGTTTGCATAGTAATTCAACTTTGTTGGTTTGCATCAACTTCATTAGTTGGAACCAGCGAATTGTACAAGAAACTTTTGCTAATACTGTACAAAATAACAGACGAGTCGTTAAGAAACCGGAAAAGCCTTTTCTCTTTTCAATGTCACACATGCGCAAGATTCGAGCTTTCAGGCCGTGGGCTAATAAGACCGTGACTACAGACGAGAAAGAGAGTGAGAGTGGTAGGGTGTATTTGATTTGCATTGCTTGTTGTTCTCATTACATCCTAGGAGTTTGATATGTTTTATGGCGCGATTTTTATGGTTGTGGAAGCTTTGACTAATGAATGTTGTTAGTTGAAGGATTTTCAATGGAATCGAAGATGTTCGAATCGCCTATTTAATTAAGTCGAAAGAGAAAAAATATATACGCTAGAACTTGGTTATAACGACATTGATTGGACCCAACATTCGATGACGTTAAGTCCCTAGTTTCGTTTCATCCGAGTGACTTAAAATTTGAACAACACTTAAAATCCATTGAGTACGGCTTTAATATGTTATTAGAGAGTTTGCGCAAAACCATTCGTTACCTTATATCTCTCGTTACTTAATGTATGTGATGCGGCATCGGCTTTTTATTTTTTAAAAATGTTGAAATTTTTAAACCGAGGGGTCAAAATAATAAACTCTAGGTCGATGCCATTCAAAACCGGACAAAATTTAACTCCATAGGGACTATGACTTATCGTAAAAGATTAAAAAAACTCAACTTTACCTTCTATATGAGGTCAAAATGACATCACAGATATAAAGGAGTGCTGTAAGGAGGTGCTGCGCAAACTCTCTAATATAATGCGCCCGTACTTTATAATTATTAAATAATACGCATTATAATAACTATTATTTTCACATTGCATTTTATTTTTAGATTGCTTACTATACTTATCTAGATTTTTGCACATTTTTAGAAGACATTTTATTGTTTTTTTGAAGTAGCAAAAAATACGTCATTAAATTTGGTTTAATATTATAAAAATCTTGTAATAAAAGGAGTCAGTGTTCTGAATTTTATGTCGTTATAGCCGAGTGTAATGGTTATTTTTGACGCAATAAAAGAGGTTTTTATAAGGGGAGTACATATGATTACCAAGTGATTTCCAAGAACCGGCGTTATATCCGAGGTGACTTTTTTAAAACCTAAATTGATATAAAAATTAGATTAATTTACCAATAATTCTAAGATTACAATTTTTTTTTATCATATTAATACAGTAGTTGCAACTCATAATTTTATAATTATTTAAATCATTTTGAAGGAAAAAAATTAGTTTTGTACTCAGTACTTGTAATTAGTAATTTAACACTTCAATTATTGTTTTTGTTTACGGTACTCGTACAAACTGTATAATTTAAAATTGAATCAATTTTGTTGAAGGCTTTTTATACCGGTACAGTACTGTATTTTCAAGCGCATTCTAACGCTTTAACATTGTCAAATGCTTTACCAGGTTTCTTTAGCTCGAGAGTTTACGGATGCGGAAGTTATGTTTGAAAAGCATTATCGGCTGGTAAATACCATGCAAAATTTACGCGTACAATGTTTTGTGTCCCACAATGCACCGCTAACCCGACTTTGTCTAAAACTCAAGCGCCGTATAAATTCCTAATAAAGCGTGACTTATTTAATACCACGTGCACAGGTTAATGCGGATGGTCATAGGAAGCACCCCGCGCAGGTATTTAAGCCTGTGATAATAATGGCTTATGAAAAGATTCGTTCCCCTTTGATCATCCTGAGAACATCCTGTGAATCCGGTTCGAGAAGGAAAATGATCCCCTGAAAGACGGCAATCACTTATTGCACCGCAGAAGGAGAAGAACGCTGCAAAATTGCCTTAAAATGATTATAGAGCGCGGTTTCTTATTCAGAAGGATAAGGCGAATGTTAGGTAAAGATCAAAATACGTAAACATATTGTACGTTGCAATACGAGAATTTTTTTGGTTCTCCCCTCCCCTACTTTTCTTTTCCCCTACTTTTCTTTTCTTCGTCAAATCTTGTTATGAGAGAGGCGTACGTCCCCCTCTTTTTTATTACATTTTCGCATAGGGATGGGGAGAAAAAAAAAAACAAACGTTCATATAATAAGCGTTGTTGAACATTAAAACGTGCTGAAAAGCATTTTTAAGTGTACCTAGAAAAATTAAATTTTATTGTACAACAGCGTACAAAGTGATCATTAACTATTAAATCGGTGATATTAAAAATTCTCAATTTAAAAAGAAAAAATATAAATGAGCTGAAGGCATAAAACTAATTACTAAACGTAAATTAATTTTAATTACCGGTATTTTATTTAAATTTTTTCTTACGGTATATTACGTTAATTTATATTTAAATCTCGTTGTTTTTTTTTTTTTTTGTTTGTTGTTAAATGTATTCTTGACTAATGTTGAATGACGTTAGTTTTGAAACATGAATAAATCAGTCAAATTTTAATGAAAATGAATTATTTTTTTTAAATTTACATTAATTAAGACTTCCCATTTAATAATAAAAACAATGTTTGGAATATGACCTTTACAACTGGATCGGCACGTGCTAGTGCGTTTGAGGAAATTTTTATTAATCCTATGGTAGATGCCGGCACGTGCCGAGATTCAGTGGGCAACTGCAGGCTGGAAGTCCGCAAAAGCTTTAGCCGTCAAAGTGAGAGTGTGAGCACGTTTACACGTGCCGATTCAGTTGTAGTGGTCATATTCCAAAAATTGTTTTTTATTATTAAATGGGAGGTGTTAATTAATATAAATATAAGAAAATAATTCATTTTCATTAAAATTCGACTGATTTATTCATGTTTCAAAACTAACGTCATCCAACGAACACCCTACTGTATATATTTTCACAAAAATATAATTAAGAATTTTTACTGTAGGCTACTTTCCCAGACCAGGTTTTGAAAAATACTTGTTGGCTTTAGCATTTATAAAAAAAAACGTTTTAGGGGAGTTTTCCAAATATTGAAGGACTTGGAGCAAAATAAGCAGATAAAACCATTTGTGCTCATTTTGACAGGTCAAAAATATGTTTTAAAAAATCTTTTTTTAAAACTTTATCTAAACTTGTTGTTTTCATGCACTTATTTTTTACGTATTAACACATGAATAAGCCAATCTTGCACGTAAAAATGCCATTTCTGTAAAGCCGGGCGAAAATTTAAATGTTTTTTTTTTGCACCGAATAAGCTTTTAAATGGTTTTTTTTTAGGAATTAATAAATACAGCAAAAGTTTTGTGCAGATGGTTTATTAATACAACTGAAAATAAAAGTGAAAATTTAAAATTTATGTCTAATTTTAAGAGTTTTCTTTGTATGCACCGCTATTCGACTTATTATTAAAATAACACTATTTATTGAATAACATAAAATCTAAAATCCGCCGTCTCGTAAACTTTGCACAAGTGGGTAGAGAACTTTCTATTTATGAAGCACACACTTTAATTCAAAAACTAAAAAATGAACTTATCTGCTTAATGCTGTAAGCTTTTCAATTCGTTTTAACTAATCTTGTTGCAGAAATCCAAAGTCTTTTTAAAAAAATAATAAACATCTAGTCGTAAAAATCGAGATTTATTTTATTCGGTATCATCGAAATATTGGTGTACGAAATGTATTTTAACCGAGGTAATCACTGATTGGATTTGATCCCGATAAGCTGGTTTTTTTTAAAAATGGATAGGTGTTACGACGGAGAAGGCATAATATCAGCGCCATTTGTTATTAATTTTATTAGTAAAAGCGTCTGTTGTGATGTTTGCCTTTCCGCGAATCAAAATCCATTACTGTTGCCTTGCTTATTATTTGACTTAATCACGTTTGGCTTTCATTAACCGACTTTTCTATTTATTATCTTTTCTTCCAGCCAATTTCTAAATTCTTTTTCCCTTGTTTTCCCTATGTTTTGTCGTTATTACTTTTTTTTTTTACTAATGCGATAAATTAACGATTTTTGCGCCGCTTCTTTTTTACGCAACGCCGAACACTCGCTCAAAAATATCACTCGTTTTGCGCCAATCAATTAAAAACTCATTCGTTTCATTTCCAGATAAATACCAATTTCATCGGTCACGCTTTATTTTTTGGATACTTTCACGTTTTGTTTACGCGTCTTTTATTTTTTATTCTTTTCTTTCCGCTTTCATCTTTTGTTTACGGTTTTATTTATTCCTTTTTCTCTTTCTTTTTATTTGTATCGAGGAAAATTTATTTTACAAGTACCGGTAAATCATTTGTAACAACTTTTAATCTTTGGAAAGCGGCGGGAATTCGTTGATTGCGGTCTACATTTTCCTCGTAAACAATACAGAGTTATTCGAAAATAAAATAAGAAACTCGTGAATTAGTACTCGTTTCCGCTTCCGCGTGTCATCATTTTCCGTTTCACTTTATTTTATTTCATGTTTTTTTTTTTAGTATTCTTTCTCGCACATTTTCACTTCTCGTTTCTTTTGAACTTTCCGTTTTTCTTTTGACTTTTTGAAATCGATTTGCAAATTTTTTTCCCCTTTCCTATTCTATTTTGCGGGGTTTTTTTTATATTTTATTTTATTATTCTTACATCTACTTTTTTTTATTTTTTTATTATTATTCGCGCGCGTAAGATGCTTCGCTATTGCATTTTTTCTTCTGTCCAACTAAAGATAGCGCCTATCTAAGCGAAAAATACTTATAAACGAAGACGACGTGCGCATAGAAGACGATGTCATATAGAGGTGTACATTATATAATAGTAGGAGGGAAGGATATGGTGATGATAGTGAGAATAAATGGCGTGTGACATCCGGATAAAAGGTTCTGAACTTGTTATCAGTCCCCATACTTCATATCTTCACATAGGTAAATCCTTGTTGCGAGGTCTTAACCCTGTAAATCAGGCACATACAAATGGATCCACATCAGTAGCATCAGATAGGGATGGATTTTTCTTCATGTAAATATTATTTTGCAATTTATTTTATCCGACATAGCGTGTCAAATGTTAATAAAACGAACTTTTAAAAAAATACTAAGCTTTTATTTCAACGAACTTTAACGTAACGCAAATTATAAAAGAAAAATAATTCGTAAATTTATAGTTTTGTGATGCACGGTGTGACATAAAAGTAAAGAGATTGTGCTAATGAAAGACTGCATTTGGTGTTAAGATTCAAATCTATGCTTTCATCTTTAAAGCAGATGTCTAGATAAGCAACTCGGCAGTGGATAACCGTTTCTCCTCTCTTAGTAACAGTTCCGGAAACCTAGAACCTGAATCCGCAGTGCCAAATAGCGGTCTGTCAAGCGGATATTACATTGAGTCAACAAAACAGAGTCGCAATACTCAGATATAGAGTAGTTGCCGCAAAAACTAAAAAACTTAAACTTTTGCAATTTTTTTTTTTTAAATAATTATTGTGACTGAATACAAGTTACAAGGTTCTGAATTTTAAAATGACAGAAAAAGGACACAAATAAACATGAAAATGCTATCAAAAATTTTTGAGTTACTGTCGCGGTTTACACGTGCAATACATGTACAGTACTGTAATAAAAATAAACCGTAATTTTTTGTATAGTGTGGCCAATTAAGTCTGAAAGTTTTGAGAATAAATAAATCGGTTAAACGTTTAACGAAAATGCATTATTTGTTCTATATTTAGATTCAACAACATTTCTGATTTAATAATGAAAAACAATTTTTGGAATATGATTTTCCCCACTGAGTCGGCACGTGATAACGTGCTCATACCGGCACACGCCGAGGTCCAGCCGGCAGGTGCAAGCTGTATGTCGGCGAGTGCTTTAGCCTTCAAGCGTGAGAATGTGTGCGCGTTAACACGTGCCGACGCAGTTGTAGAGGCCATACTCCAAAAATTGTTTTTATTATTAAATCGAATATGTTACCGAATGTGAATATAAAAAAATTAACGTATTTTGATTAAACTTTGACTGATATATTCATATTTTAAAACTTTCTGATTTGTTAATAGACTAAGTACCGTATGTTGTTTTATTTTATTGGTGTTAAAATTCCTCAAAACCTGCAAAAAAGAAGGGAAAAACATGAGGAAAAAAAAAAACCGCGGTTAATTGAGAGTTTACTGTACTTTGAAGGGACTAGCTTTAATTTTAAGCTTTGCAATGAATACAAGGTTATGCCGCAGCTAAAACCCAGCTATGAACAGCTAAATTATTTCTTTGTACTAAATATTATGCTGCTGTTCATGGGTGATGGAAAAAATCCAAATGGGAAGATTTCTCAACGATCCCCCAGTCTAACCCATATGTATAGTTACTTTCCACTGTTTCCAGGGTTAAGTTTAGTAAAACGCGAAAAAATGTACTATTTATTTTGATAGCGCTATTTGTAAACCTAGAGGCTATTAGGCCTATGTCAACATTGTTCTCTTGCATCGATATCTTATGTTGTTTTTCACTTCGTTTTTGTTTTTTTCTTTCCGAAAGCATATTAACCGCTTTCTAGGAAAATGTATGGCTAAATAAAAAAAAGAAAAAAAAAAAAGAAAACCTCGCCATTTCTTAGAGATTCGTTCTTTTTTTTTGTTGCATCTTTGTGTATTTTATATTCATTTTTTGAACAGTGAATATTTTATTTCTCCTTTTTTGGCGGGTAAATTCGCTTGAAAATAAATAAAAGGTAAATAATTCAGCTGTTTGAAACGTTGACTATCGCTAAAAATAGCCTACCAGTCTTCCACTTTTAAAACAAAATTAGGTTTTATTTGCACATTTTGTATGCGTAATTACAGAAAAACATTGGTTTAACTAAATGTAAGCGCAAGGGGAGTTCCGGTGAATTTGAGATTTTTGGCCTTAAATGATATTTTCTAAACGCATCCAATTTTGCTATGCTAGTTAATGCCAAGTGGCTTCTATTACCTCAAAAGGGTTTAATGTTTCAGATTAAACGAATAATCTGTTAGGCAAAATGACGCGCAACCGTGTAAGTACAAACGCGTTGATCGTAAACGCTGATGCGTTCATTCAGGAACTTTTTTAATAGCCAAAAACTGACGAAAAGCGCTTGAAACAAGGTCAGGAGAATAAGGGGACGTGACATTTAGCTCTTATCCGAGTTCTTGTAACGCTATTTAAGTCTTCTGTAAATGCTCATTGGTTTTAAGGTGTCTGTCATTCACAAGAAATTTTATCACAACAACCGTGTTGCATGTTAGCGCTAACATGATTACACGGCTTTTAGCTTAACAAATTATTTACTGGGCCTGCAACATTGAAATCATTTTAAGATAATAAGAGATTTTTACTTTGAAAATGCTGCTTGTGTTTTGCATTGATTATATTGCCTAAACTAGTATTTTTTTAATGTTTGTTATGTGATCGTACTGTATCCTAATGGCAATTGTTAGTTTTACTTGTACGTAAATATTGGTCAGTTTATAATTTATTTTTTTCCCATAATATTATTATGAATTGAAAAACTGTTAGGAAAAAAGAAAAGGGAAGAAGTCATCTAAAATTTATTTACTGTGTCTCTTTTCATCTAACTTTGGTTACTATGATAATAAAAAACTGTCACGTAGCCGCTATCAGAAATTTCTCGGAAGAAGATAAAACCGATTAACTTAAATTTCGAAGAACGATATTATATCGAGAGGTTTTTTTTTTTCGTCTTGCATGCTGTAAGGGGGAAAACGAACCGAAATGAATTAGTTTACTAATCCGTTTAATATTAAAAAAATATTTTAGCACCTGGAAAAACTTTACTTAATGACTTATTAAAACATCTCATCTAATTATAGTTTTTTAAGTTTATGTAAGTAGGCCTACAGTAATAGTTATTCAGATCTTAGTTGATTATTCGTTGTACGAATATTTAATATTGAACGCTTTGGAAATGCTTTTTAATAAAAAGCATTTTTACTCAATCAAACTCAACTACATTTTTGTTTAAGTAGATAAAAAAAAAATTTATAGCGGAAAAATTTGTTTTATAGCGGAAAAATTTGTTTTAAAATACAGGAATTGATTTCGTTATAGGTTTTTTTGCGAATTGTAAGCGATGCTGCTTGTACGTTCAATATTTTTTAGAATAAAATCACCCTATTGAAATAAAAAAAAACTTTCCTATGGCAAAAACAACACCTTTTACTAAAACAAATACATTTCATACAAACGTTAATTTATTAGGCTTTTAATGGGTGAAAAAAATCCAAACTTGCCCATTATTTAATACATTTTTGACGGTATCATTTTTTCACTTTGACGTTTTTATGCCTTAAAAGCTTAAATCCATTTGTCGAAATGTTATTAAATAAATACTGCAGTATTTTTCAATTTACTTTTATTTAAAAATTGTAAGAATTTATTATACACCTGGCACTTGAATGATTGTTCTGTCTATCATTTTGACATTGAGTATAACTTTTATAAAGCTCGATATATCGATAGATTACGTTTTTTGTTCTGTAAAAATCAGTTGCGAGCAACATGTTTAATTTTTGTAAGCATACCGTAGTAAAAATAGAATAACATGGGCTTTCTGTCAGTTATTCTTTTTAAAGTTTCGCTGTATCGATCACATTGTTTCCCATAGAAAAAAAAAAGTTTTGCTAAAACTGAAACCTTAGTTGCGAGTAAAACGATGCCGATCGTAAAATGATGTTTAAAAGTCTTTTCTTCTTACGAAAGAGAAAAAAAAATTCAAAGAATGACGATCCGATATATTGAAGGATTAAAATACATCAGCAGTAGGCTATATTCCACCAAAGCTGATTTTGATAAATCAATTTCCCTTTTTTTTTATTTCTGTTACGATCCGATTGTGAAGTGTGACATACGTTAAGAGGGATGGGGAGAGGAGGGCGGGACATATGCGGTACGTGCCGTTGATATCCTCGAGCAACGTCTTCGGGTCGGTATTAATAATTGAGATGGCGAAGAAAACACTTCTTCTGTTTTTTTTTTGTTTTTTTTTTGTTTTTTTTTTTGTCTTCTTTAAACGGATGAAAGGAAATATTTAGATGAAAAACGTGTGGTGAATATTTGATGGCTCAAAATAAGATTTTTTTTTTTAGTCTGCATGATTTTATGCTGTTTTTCCCACTAAACGTACGTGTGTAGGCAATGTCGTTTATTGCGATTTTATCTCAACGCGCGGCAGATATTTGTTTACGATTTTTGATAAAGCTTTGATTAAAAACTTTTACAATCGTTTATTATGTAAATTGAATAATAAATTGCTAATGATTTTGAAACCGATTGCTTTTTTTATTATTTTTTTTAGCTTTAACAATATTTTTATATAGGTTTCATTTTTGACGAAGATGTTATCGATGCATATTTTTTTTTTTTTTTTTTGGTAGTGTCGTTGGATTAATTTTTTTCTTTTTTTTTATAATAATATGTCAAACTTCTTATTTGAGTCTTATGCTTTTCTTATGTGTTGCCAGTCATTTCAATCCTTCGTGTGACAAGGACGTAAATCTTATCTCATTACGCATTAAAAATGTATTTTTGTATACACATACCGGTATACAGTTTGTTTATTTCGGCGTTTCTAATAATTCACGAAATAATTGGAATTTTTAATTTAAATTGGGAAGATATACGTTATATTATTATTCAAAGAAAAGGGAAGGTCTGGGACAAGCAATACATCCTCCCTCCAGCCTCATAAATAATTTTGATAGGGCGTTTTTAGGCGGCGTTTTATGGATAAAATAAGAGAGAAAGATAAAAGAGAAAGCACCAAGCTTGTGAAACTCACAACTCCAAACTAACATGCGCCATATCATCGCTTTTTATAATCTTACACTGTAGATCATCTTTGACCTCCTGTTTTGTTGATTAATTAATATTCATTCGATTCATTTACATATCCGATATTACAATAATATTAGCATTCGTATTAAGTTAAATTTAATTTCTGATATACTATTTACGGTTTACGAAATGTAGAAGGCGAGAAAATAGTGGATAAAATACGTATACTACCGCGGAAGAAATTGCCAAATAAAATTCTCGCAGTTTAATAAACAATGCGAGTAACGATTAACGGGTTAGAGTAAAATAAAGTTTGAAGTATTTACTTTTCAATATAAATAGAATGTAGTCCTGGATGTACTGTACATGTGTTTTAGTAGAATTAAAATTTTAAATGGCACATTTTGCGACCGATTGTTGACGAGAGAATGTTTGACCGGCCGCGGCATCGCGCTCTCTCACGGCGGCATATCTATTCAGGGTACACGTGCGAGAAAACATTTTTCCTTTCAATATTATACTGTAACAATATTTGCTTCAACAATTATTATGTTTCTTTTTAAATGTATCTCTTTTTGTACTTCTCAATTTTTTGTAGTTTTCAGTATGATTGTATGCTATTTTTTGTCTGCGTTACTTTCGAAGGAACGCATTCTGGCCATTCGTGACCCTCGTCAGAGTGACTTTTCTATTCACAATTTTTATTACCAAGCTATTTGAAAAAAAATCCATTAAAAAGAATGTTGTTTAATTTACTAAAATATTTATGATTAAATCCAGATATTATAAAATTGTGAGCATTTGAAACGACTTTTTAAAGTCTTGTGAACTAAAATTGCGTTACATAAAAAATGCAGTTTAATATTCTTTTTTCCATTAACTATTTATGTTTACATTAGATTTTAATATTGACATTAAAGCATAGGGCAAAACGATACAAATAATAGATGCTTAACTTACTCTCTTGACATCGTGAATATTTAAATAACATACCGGTTTTGATATTTATTTTACAATGGAATTTTAAAATTAGAAATTTGATTAAAGTTGATGCGTTTCACGAGCGGCTATCTTCCAATCACATTCTAACGAATTTCTTTTGGCACAGGAATTAATGAGCACGCCTAATTAATCTTTTATGTTTTTGTTTTTTAATTTTACACTTGTGGGATTTTATATAATTAAATATAATTAGAAGATCCGATAACTAAATTAAGGTAATCCTGTCTGCATTCATGAAATGAAAAAAAAAAGATGTTGGTTTACAATTAAGAGACGAATATTTGCTCCATTAGTTCATTAAATTAATTTTTTAAAAAATTAAGATAGTTTTTACGATTTTAAAAATTGCCTAGGTGAACGAAATCTTTATATAGCGAAATTAACCAGCATGTTCATTTTAATACTAATCTCGTACATTTCAAGCAATCTAGAGGCATTATTATTGCCTCGATCCACAACAGTACGCAATTTGAAAATAAGTGAAGTGAATAACAATGTGTCATTAAAACCAATGTACGAGGGCTATTTACAGTATTAAGTAAGTTTCCCTCATCAAGGGTTCCCCGTCATTCGGCCGAAAACAAAAACGCCGACGTCAATTGGCCGCTGTCAATTCGTCGAAGTTAAAAACGCCGAGTGACAATTTGGCCGAGCGTAAAACATGCCGACTGCAATTACGCCGAACACAAATTAGCCGAGGGTTAAATTGGCCAACGGCATAAACGCCGAATACAAAGATGCCGAAAACAAATATGCCAAGTGTAAATTTGACCGCGGTCAAAAACGCCGAAAACAAACACCAAAAAAATGGAATGTAGTTTACATGCACAATGATTCGAAACCTGAAAATAATAAAAAAAATTTTCCTGAATAAAAAATTTTTCCTGGTTAAAAAATTTTTCCTGGTTAAAAAATTTTTTCCGGTTAAAAAATTTTTCTTAAATAAAAAATTTTTCCTGGATAAAAAATTTTTCCTGGATAAAAAATTTTTCCTGGATAAAAA
>JAQGAY010000732.1:0-21040 GCA_034698085.1 Polydesmus angustus | reverse complement strand
CAATTTTAATTTCCCTAACATCCCCCTCAGTGACACCAACGCAGATTCCAGAGTCATAGTTTTCATTCGAATTTAATACAACATCCGATACATGCGTAACAGTACTTATATGAGGCGTAACAATCGCATTATGCACATGCAAATCCAAAATATCCGTTATAATCGCTTTATCATTTTGTTGCCAAACATGCGAACCAATATCCACCTTTTCTTCATCCACTAAAAACTCGCGATCATGCAAACACGCATTTAAAACATTCGAGCTATTCTCCCCTAAAGCAACAACTCTATCGCCAACCATTTTTTCAATCAATTCAGGTTTCCAACAAAGTTTTAAGAAACCCTCACCTCTATCCACTAACCATTCACAAATATCCAAATTATCGAATGAAACATTTATAAGAAACATACTAAAGTTATAAAACAAAGAATCCGCATTATAATTATGCAACTTACAAAAACGACGACAGCTTTTTTCCCAACTTCTACATCGTATCTCAGTTTCCACCTGTACCTCCTTGCTGTCCTTGTTTAACAATAAACTAGTATTAACTCCGTGTAAAGCTTTATCCGAAACAATATCAACATCAAAGTTATCAAACATAGTAAAACGAGTATTAGAAAGATCACATACAGCCGAAACCGGCAACACGGAATCATTATTATAATTATCAATAACATTAGAAAATGAGGAACGCGTCCCCCCACACTTTACCTCGGACTCCTGTGAACATTGAATAAACCTTTCATACTTTCCCTTACCCCCAAGAGTCCGATTTAGTTTTTTGAGATCTTACGGTTTGGACCTTTCCCTTCAGAATGCTTCATCCGTTGTCCAACGTGATCGTCACCCAAATCGTTATCCTTTCCCCGAAGCTGAGAGGCGCCTTGACGTTGTTGACCAAGTTCAAATCCACCTTCTGCTGTCCAACCTTGTCCATTCGCGTTAGAAAGTCCCGGATCCATAGAAATCGTTCGCCTGAAGGGTACCGGCGGAATCGTGGCCTTAGTACCAGAATCATGTGCATTGTTGCTTGCAGTTCCAGGAGCAGTTGTTCCCGCACTTCCACTTCTCCCATAGACATGACGAACAAGATTGTTATCACGCCTTGCACTCGTCGATCTACCTGCCACCATATTACCAGATTGTTTACCTCCACGTGATTCGTTACTTCGTTGATAAACTGTAACTTTCAAATTATCGCAAGAATCGACCTTATCAATCGATTTCCAACCCGGACGATTTCCATTACCATTATTCCCATTACTGCTTTGTCCTTGAAAGACCACGTGTGATCGAGACACATCACGTTCGCTCTCTGATTTCCGACGAATGATTTGATAACCAGGTTTTTTGTTATTCAGATTATTGGTATTAGAACTGTGTTGCCAAAAGCCTTCCCCTATACCAAACCTGTCGCCTTCGTACACCCCCCTACGATTGCCAGTTCTATCTTCAAAGAAAATCTCCTGATTATTCCCGCTAGTAGCTTCTTTTTCTGAAAAATTAGCATTATCATTATCATAATTATCATCAAAATCCTTATCCGAATAAATTTCATACACCTTATCATATCTATGTTCACCATAATATTGATCCTTACCTCCATTCACTCCGTCATCGTAAAAGCGCACGCATTGTCTATCATCTACTTGTGATTTCGACTCTCGCCTACGCAAATTATGAGAGGAATCACGTACTAATGGTCTTCCGCGCTCTTGAAAATTATTATTATCATATCTACGTCCACTGTTACTAACAGAGTTTCCACCCTTCTCTCCATTATTACCGCTCGTATTATACTGACTCGCTTTTCGCGCTTCCCGAATTGCCTTGCGTTTGGCCCTAGTCGCGTCAGTCACGTCGTCTTCAATGTAAACTTTTTTGAAAAGAGGGAATTTCTCTAAATCTCTTTTCCTCTTGAAAATGGCGTCCCTAGCTGCCACTGTTTTAAACATTACTATGATCGGACGAATACGTCCCTCCATTTTCCTACCAGCTCGCACCACTTTGTGTAAATCAGGGTTTGCATTAAAGCAAATGCTAAGTATATCGCGAACTTTCTTTTCCGTATCCGCCTCTGACTGTTCCCCATCTTCCTGAAGATAACGTATAACAAAATTTCCACGTCGTGAATCATTAATAGTTTTTTCGGTAACCTCTTTAATAATCCGAAGTTCTTCACTCAGAAGCTCACATTCTTCTTTAACACTTTTAATTATCTCCTCACCTTGTTTTTCTTTTTCTTTCAGACGTAAAATTTCACTTTGCAGGATTTTATTGTCTTTAACGATTTCTCTTTTGTCCGCTTGAAACTCCATTCTCATGGTGCGCACGTTTTTCCTCAAACCTTCCATACCTTTCACAATAATAGTTATCATGCTTTTAGCGTCCATGTTGGAAATATCTGTCGCCAGATTTTCGAAATCTTTATCGTCCACAACTTTATCATCAAGCTCCATTGTCTCTTGAACCAATTCTTGATCCGTATTGTCTACCTCCTGTATGATTATTTCAGATGGTTTCTCATTCACATTTTCTTTTTCCGCCGCCCAAGATGAGTTCAACAACTCCTTAACAGACGCTTCGGTCTCTTGAGTAAGAGAACGATCCTCTCCTCGTGATTGCTCTTCCACTACGGAATTATCGGATACCGTATCAATAACCTTAGTTTTTGCTGCCAATAACAAATTGCGCTGACGGATCTCAGAGCCGACCAACTCTTGAGAGTTAATCGGGGAATCCACCATTTCAAACTCACCTTCAACCAATTCCTGAGAATCATTCAAGTTGTCGCCGCCATTGTCACTACCTCCTTCACTCGTTTCCTCCTCGTCATGAGATTTTTGATCCATCTCCTTCTTTTCCTCTGTAAATTTCGCGCGTTTAATACGATCGTGAGATCCCTCAACAGATAGTTTATCCGCTTTTCTTTTCTTACCACTTTGGGAGCTAATTTTCTGCTCAAACGACTCTGAAGTACCAACTAACACTTTCTCTCTACAAAAGTAACGGTCAATCTTCTGCAGGTTGTCGTTTGAAACTGCTCTCTGTGACATACTGCTAAGCTCCGCCCCCACGCTAACGGACAGGAAATTATACACTTAACCCTCGCTAGTCAACTTTTATCGCCGCCTGAGAAATACTAATCCTATTTTCACAATCTTACACTTAAAATGACCACCACCACTTCATGTACAAATAAAACCACTATTTTCCAATAACTTACAATTAAAACTTTAACGAAATTGAAGAAAAATCTTACCCAGCTCTGGAGGAGATCTATCTCAGTTGAGCGCCCTCTAGCGACCTTGAAAACTTTATGTTTGAGCTTTAACTTTTTCTGCTATTTTATATTCTTTTTTTTCTATTCTTTTTTTAGTTTTTTTTTTTTTTGACCGCGGAGTCGCTCATCATTTATGCAGGCCAGATGGCGACACTGGCGGAGGAAATAAACGACGAATCTTTTTATGTGTCTCTCCCTTTCGATGCGCCTTCAATGTCTTTACGTGTTTTCCTTATGGAAAAGAACTGTGCACCGGAAGCGACGGATTCAATTGACTTTTAAATGAAGCACGCCGCGTTCAAAATTTAAAGCCGTATTCCAAACGCTAAAACACATCGGTTAGGACAACTTCTTCTTCCATCACCAATATTGTTTTCTCCTTCTTCACAATTACTGTTAAGAGAGATCGGTTTTTAAAAAAGAACTTTTAAATAGAAACTATGTAAATACAAGACTTATTAATTAATGTTATACGCCGCCGGATCATGGAATAGTATTGGCAATTGTATAGGGTCTTCCCGCATTTAGTAAAAGCAAATAATGGGATAATTTGTTAGTTTCTGAACACTTATACTGAACATTTATTGAATGCGCTTTCATCACTTTTTTTTTATTACTCTTCTTCAATTTTAACAGTGGATTTAGTTGTTTTGAGAGTCGAAAAATAATTTATGGTAGGCCAATAATTATTTTGTTTGAGCTGATAAGGTCATTGCACACTGAACTGTTGTAGAGTACAGTATTGCGAATTTCTATGAACTGAGAAATTCATTGTACATGTACTGTACTGAAAAATTTGGTTTATTGAAAAAATCGTGGTAGCGAGAAGTTCGGTTTATTAAGAATTTGGTTGTACTGTATTCATAAAAGTATAGCCTACAGCTAAATTCGTGCTAGTATTGCACTGCGTCATAAATAGTAGTTCAGTGTTATTTTCGGTTTTTTTGATGTGTGGTACGATGTAATTTTTGTTTTAAATAAATAAATTTTCTTTTCAATTTGAATTAATTATTTTTTTTCTTTCTTTCAGTACCAGGACAATATGATATTTCTACATGAACTAGTTTAAGTTTCGCGAATATGAAGCTTTGCGGGGACAACTAAAAAGTCTTTGTAAGTGCAAATTTAAACTTTTTTTTTTATTTTGGATAATAATATTATTAGGCTACCATATTTTTTTTTTTTTTTTTTTTGATTTTTAAAAATTTAAATGAAATTACAGTATTATTGTTGAAGTTTTGCGTCGCTTTGTAAGTTTAATTAACGGGTTAAAACTTATTTAATTCGTTTTAAAATCGAGTGTTCAGAGTACAACTTAAAAGGATACAGTACTAGTTTCTAAAAAGGATTTTTTTTTTTAATAACTTCGCATTGTACAATTGGAAGTGAGTTTTACAAACTTCTATAGCAAGTTTTATTATTTTTTAAAATCGCAAATCTATTTTTTCCGAATTTTTTTTTTTTTTTTTTGATACCGTAATTATTATATTATTTTCTTGTAACGCAACGTTTCTTTTTTTTCCCCTTTGGGCAAAAGAATGATCAGTTTCCGTTACTTAATGTTTAATCCACTTACTTGTATTTTCTTTTTTCATGTTCGCCGCGTCGAACACACGCAACGCTTTCGATTTTTCAGCTGCGAAATAAAAATAATATTAACGTTTCTGGTACAAATTGCTCGCTATATCTCGCGTAAAGTAAAGTAAAGAGCGAGGAAAATTGCAACAACATAATATGGAACAAAACAAAAAAAAATAATAAAATAATTACGGGTTAAAAATGCGTAACACGCGCATCAATAATTTATAGCGAATGTTTAACCCGTTTCATACATAAAAATTATTGTAATAGACATAAACGCGTACTTACACGTGGAATTAGCTTTAAAAAACAAGCATAGAATAATTATTTAAATACACGTTTCAAGAGAAAAAAAAAACCGCATTCAACTCATTTTTGAAGAAAATGGACTTGGACTACTTTTGAATAAATCGCCTCATAATAATTATCATGTTGATAGAGGATGCGATTACCCGATTTGAGGTTTTTGGCTCGAAAAGTTCGAGCAGACGAGTTTTAGCTCCATCCGTTTTAATTAATTAAGAGTTTAGATACTTAGTGTGATTTCATCGGGTTAAAACTTGAAAGTCGCGCCGGTTTCAACGCGTAGACAGACGCACTTTACTCGTTGTTTTTAACTCGAAAATGTTTGCGGGATTATTGTGTTTCGGTTTTCGTTTTTAGAGCGGTTTTGAAAACAGCGTCCTCACTCGCAGTCACTTAGCAACAATTATCTCTTTGAGTAACTTTTTTTAAGTTGTTGAGCGAGCGGTTCGTTACGAGACTAGACGGGATTTCAAAAGAGAACACTGTAGGCTACTAATATGGTTGTTATTAAGTGAATTTCGTCATTCGGGGAGCTCGATTTTTTTTCCCGAATAATTGCTATTCAGATTGTGCTGGAGTCAGCAATTGACAATTGTTTAGGTAAAAGTTAAGAGCGGGGTGGAAATTCGTTCAAGGATCAAAAGCTAGGTGGAACATCGTTCGAATTTAACCTGAAAATCGTTTGACTTTAATCTGAAAATCGTTCAAATTTAACCTGAAAATCGTTCGAATTTAACCTGAAAATCGTTTGAATTTAACCTGAAAATCGTTCGAATTTAATCTGAAAATAGTTCGAATTTAACCTGAAAATCGTTCCAATTTAACCTGAAAATTGTTCCAATTTAACCTGAAAATCGTTCCAATTTAACCTGAAAATCGTTTAAATTTAACCTGAAAATCGTTCAAATTTAACCTGAAAATCGTTCGAATTTAACCTGAAAATTGTTCGAATTTAATCTGAAAATTTTTCGAATTTAACCTGAAAATTGTTCAAAGTTAACCCCGAAGTTTGTTCAAAGTTGGGACGAATGCTGTTCAAAGGGAAAGTTAGGTTCAAATGAGCTCAATGTTTGGCGGGAAGTTGTTCAAGGGTAGTTACTGTAAAACTTTGGATGAAAATCGTTTTAAAATTGTGTCGCGTTTCAAAATTCTGTTTAAAGTCGTTCAATGTTGGAGAAAAAATTGGCCAATGCCCGCTAAAATATTTTTAAAGTTAGTTTAAGAAAATCGCTTACATTCAGGTGGAAAACCGTCCATAGTTTGTTCTAAATTAAGTACAAATTGTCTGTCGTAGTTGGTTAGAAAATTGTCCAAACGCAATAATAATTATCGCAGTACAGTATATTAAAAGCCTGAGGTAAATTTAGTTCAAGAATGAACGAGGACGTTGTTCCGTCTGCTGACCCCGAAGTGGTTAACTTAGTGGCTAATTGATCTGCGTCTCGTCTAACTAATAATGGCGTTGAAAGCGCCGGAAGTGATCGTCCAGTAATGAACGGAAGGAGAAAAGACAGGTTTCGATGAAAAGCGCCTAATTAAAAGCTGTTTAGGTGTAGTTAACCCAACTACTCGGCGTCTAATCCAATTATCTCCACAAATAATTGATTAGCCGCTGATGTAATGTAGCGTGCGTGCGTACGTGCCTGTGCCACCGCTAATGCATTTCCGGTTTGTTAAAATTTAATATTAATGAATGATGATAGTAATATGAGCAGACGAGAGAAATTTTATACTCCAAAATCCATTTTATTATCTCTCATTTTCGGCGGCGATAGTATCGATTTAATAGCCCTACGGTTAAGCACCTGATAGCAGTGTAAAATCGGGATTAAATAAAGCTAGATTTGTTGAGATAGCTTTAGCTGTTTTTTAATTTTTTTGTAGCACTTAATCTTGTTTAAGCGGTTTTAATTAAGCAAGATTTTAAAAAAATATGAAAATGGAAAAAAGGTAAACAAGTTTCTATGAAAAAGGTTACGCATGCGCATAAATTTTGCAATTTGCATAATGGATTAATTACTTGGTTTAATAAACTGAAGTTAGCGTAAACTGAGGATTAAATAAAATTGTATTTTTAGGTCTATTGGATTTTTTAATCTAGATTTAAGATTTTTACTAAACAAGATTAAATTTGATCGAACGAGATTTAGTAAAATTTAAAAAATCAAATAAATTTTTATGAAAAGGACGAGCGCATGCGCACAAATTTACCATTATTTTTTGTGCCAGCATCAAGAAAGATTAGTAACCTTGGTTTAACAAACCGAGATCAACGTAAAACGAGGAATGAACATGACTAATTCTTTTGAATTTTTTAATCCTGATTTAGTAGTTAAATCTTGATTTAAAATATTAGCGATAACTTAAGTTTTCACTAAGCGAGATAAAATTTAATTAAACGAAAATGTGCGCATGCGTATAAATTTGCCCACTTAGATTAACGAACTGAGATTAGGATAAAATGAGGATTAAATAAAACTAGATCTTCAGGTTTATTGCATTTCCTAATCTAGATTTAGTGGTTAAATCTTGGTTTAAACGAGATTATATTTCCTCAATCATGATTTAGTAAAACCTCGTTCTAGAACGAGATTAAAATTTTAAACGGGATTTCCTACGAAAAAAAAATCTTTAATCTACGCATGCGCAGCTTATAAAATTCGTCGGATTATTATTTTTTTAAAATTTAATCTTATTTCGAGTAACAACAACATTGTTTAATCACCTGCGCTAACAAGCTGAGATTAGCGTAAACCGAAGACCAAGCGAATTGAGATCAACGGAGGTTGAAGTGAAATAATATTTATTCGCGGTTGACATTAAAAAGTTGATTACGGAAACGATAAAGGTCGACGTTAACGGTAAACACGAGGTTGAGACAAAATGGCGCACCGGTGACATAAAAGCTGCGCACGCGTTAATTGGAGCACAAATCAAGCGGCGATTGGAAAGCGATGAAATGGCTGCTGCTGTAATGTAATGAGTTGTTCGGATGACGTCAGCGGCGGTCAAATGTTAAGCGCGGCGATAGTAATTGTTACGTGACAAAGTGACAGTTGCAATCAAAGTAACCCGGAAGTGACTTTGAAAGGTAAAGCTTTTTTTTTTTTTCCTTTTTCTATCCGACTCAATAAAATCTTTGTCAGAGATCGATACAAAAAGTCCATTAAGGTGTTGTTCATTAAAGCTGAACCATTGATTTACGCACTTAATATCTCGCTGTATTTACTCGGTCGCCATCTTAGTGGATAAAAACAACAAAATACGAGGGCTATTTATTAAGTAAGTTTCCCTCATCAAGAAAAAGCAAAATAATAATTATAAAATTACAAACAATATTTATTTACTTTTGTGCACTATTAAACTAGACACATTTCGTGAATGTTTCAAGTCCCTAAAAAGTGGTTTTTTGAAACTTATAAAACGCATTTTTTGAGTTTAGTAAGTGTTTTACTGTCTTAAGAATTTAAAAGGTATGCTCAGGAATAATCTCGTGATTGTTTTTGAAGCTCTTTCAACCATTTTTTTTTTTTTAAAGTTTGGTAAAATATATTTCGGAATTCCTCGAATGTTATTGAAGTCCCAATTGAATGTTTTTTGGAATCTAGCGATGCTTGAGGAGTTGAAGGAGTGTTGTTTTTTTTTTTTGGTGTCCAGCGATTTTGTTTCGAGTTTCTTGAGTGTTTTTTCGAAGGTTTTTCAGAGTTTTTTGCTAGTGATTTTGTGTAGCGGAATGAGTCTTTTAGGAGTGGGCGCCTCGTATAAACTGTAACCCGTTGAAGCGTTGGTGGAGTAACTCTAAACTCGCTTTAACTCAAATATTATAAGAAACAAAAAATAAAAGCGCAGACAGTATTTAAAAAAATGACCGTTCGGATCGATTGTCATTTCATTTTCAATTTGTGCGTAAATGCAGCAGACAGCGCCTTCGGGTCAATGGAAAGGACACGTGGTAGGCCCAGACGGCTACCAACTTCCGCCTCAGGAAAATACATTAACATTGACATGGACTCATTGCGCATGAAAAGAAAAATAAAACGGGGATTATATATATTTTTTTTAAAGGAAAAAGCTTTTCCGGGTGGAGATTAAAATTAAAGTTTAAAAAAAGTATCGAACAAATTGGTGGTTCTGCGCATGCTCGCACTTTATTTATTTTTGCAAAAAAAACAAAGTTTTAATTTATGTTTTCAGAAAAATGTAATCTTCTTTAATAAAACCGTAGCTCCCATAATTATCTTTTAAATCAAAATATTGGAACGCTTTATCTACTGTAGATTAGTAATGCCGTAGTCAATCCAGCCAGTGGTTTAGTTTTATTTAATTCTCATTTTAGACCGATTTCAGTTTTGCTAAAACATTATTGTGATTGTTTTATTTTGTTGTTGATATCATAAAAAGAAATTAAACTACGTTTACACTAAAAAAAATCTTCCGACAATTTATTAATTACAAGTGAAACCTTTATGCAAGACCACCTCCAATTGAAGTCCACCTCCGGTTCGAAACTACCCCAAACATAGGGTGTTCGTTGGATGACATTAGTTTTAAAACATGAATAAATCAGTCGAATTTTAATGAAAATGCCTTATATTTTTAATATTTACATTCATCAACATGTCCCATTTAGTCATGAAAAACAACTTTTTGAATATGACCTCTAAAAGTGAGTCGGCACCCGTTAACGAAATCTCTATTAACCTAGGCTATGGCACATGACGAGATCCAGCCGGCAGGTGGGTTTTCGTTTTAACGCGTGCCGACTCAGTTGTAGAGGTCATATTCCAAATATTTATTTTATTATTAAATGGGAGGTGTAAATTAATATAATATAAAAAAAAATAATTCATTCTCATTAAAATTCAACCGATTTATTCATGTTTCAAAACTAACGTCATCCAACGAACACCCTTGTACATCCCTTAGATATGTCCGTCTTGGTGCCCCTTCAAAGAGTAAATTGCTTCTACCTTGAAATTACCTCTCCTAGTTTCAATGGAAGTCTCTATTTGAAGACCACCAAGATGCTGCGCGGTAACATACTGCGCACTCACAGATGATGACTTTGTGAATCTAATACAATAGACTGTACAAAAAAATGTCTAGCCACAAAATTACAATTTTAATATAGTGCTATAAAAATAATAAATTTTTTTTTAAACCAAATTTCTATCGGAAGACCACTTTTCTTCGGTCCCAGCGGTGGTCTCTAAATAGAGGTTTTACTGTACATTTACAATGAATTTCGCCGGTGGTTTATGTTGGCGGCCATTCATTTTTCCATTTTCCATTGTTATTTAGAATTTTAAAGTTTTTATAAGTCGCTTTCTTTGTATTTTTCGCTACCACAATAGGGGGGGGGGGGGGTGACAAGGGGTGACCAGGCGGCTTGATGGAGGTGAGGGGGTGCCGAGGGGGCGCTAAGGGGGCGTTCCGGGAAAAAAAGTGGTGTTCCGAGAACGTCATCGTTTAACCTGGTTTAACGGCCGACGAGGATAATGATATTCACGGCAATAAAAGGCCGCCCGCCCGCGCGCGTTTTCTCTTTTCGGCGGGAAAGTGTTTGGTCGTCTGCTCGGACCTTGTCGCTCGCGCTTCATTTATTTCAATGAAGCGAATGAATTGAGCGGATTAAGCTGGTAATGAGCGCTGAAGCGTGAACCGCTTTTCACGCGCACTCCCGACTTCTTAGCCGGGCGCGGTATAAATTATTATTATTTCCCGCGGATATTAAATCCGCCGAGGGGTACGCCGTACGGGAGAAAATAATTACTCGAGGGAGTGAATAGGGCTTTAAGTAGAGGAATTGATAAGTTTTAAAGGAGCGAGGTGATTGGCACGCGCTGACGGACGTCGCTTTGTGCAGGGACACATCACGTAATGTCAATGGTGAAATAAAAATGACCGAATCTTATCTCTGACGTCATTTTGAGGTCTTAGTTTTCCTTTCAAGGTTTCTAATACTGTACAGTGAAACTTTTACGCAAGACCTCCTCTCTAGAAAGACCACTTCTATTTGGAGTTTCCTTCAAAAGCCTTTCTACGATTTTCCCGTGTTAATGCTCCTCTAATAGTAGACCACCTCTATTGCAAGACCGTGACTACTCATTTTAAATTTATTTCCAATTCAGGTCTCTATTCAAATGCTGTGCAGTAGCCTACCGCACACTCTATTTTATGAATCAACGTTTGAGTACAGTTCAATAGATGGAGTTCTAAATAAAGTAAAATCCGTTTATAGTGCGATTCAAGGGACCGAAAAAAATTCGCACTATATCCGGGAAATGCTAAAAATGTAATTTAAAGTATTTCCTGAGTGAAACGAAACATTTACTCAAAAATATTTTTTTTATCCAATTTTTTTTGGGTTTTTTTTTCTACATGCCTACTGTGATTGGTACGAAAAATTCACAATTTTTAAAATTTCTATATTTTATATAAATTTTTTTTTAAAAAAATTTATTTAAGTGAAGCGCACTATAAGCGGGCGTATTATACACGCTTTTAGTAGCTGGGGACCCAAATATGGTCGCACTATACGCGGGTTCGCACTATAAGCGGTTTTTTTTAACACATGCTCCAATGGCGTTGTCCAAGGGACCGGGCAAAAATCACACTAGAAGCGGGTTCGCACTATAAGCGGGCGCACTGTTAACGGGTTTTACAGTACTTTATTTCAATTTTTAGTGATAGAATTATAGTTAAAAAAAATTGTTTAACTATAAAATTAAAATTTTAATAACACAAAAATGTATATATTTTTTTATTTGAGGACCACTTTTGTTCGGTCGTAATGGTGATTTTTTAACAGAGGTTTTACTGTACAGCACTGAAAATTTCGTTGCATGGGTTCCGAAAATTTCTTAATCTTGAAAATTTCGTCATATTGAGAAATTCGTTGTATTGAAAATTTAATTTAATTGAGAGTTTCGTATATTGTACAGTATTAATTTATTAAAAAAAAAAATTATTGCATACAGTGCAGAGTTTAGTTAATTTGAGAAATTCGTTATACTGTACTGATAATTTTGTTGTACGAGTTTTGAAAATTTTAATATAGGCTACAGTAATTGAGAATCTCGTCGTATTAACACTAAGTTGTATACCGACTTTAAGGGTCGTATTCAGAAACAGCACTTGAGTGTGAGTAATCTCTTACGGAACGCAATCTTTCTCGATATTATAAAAATCCGCGGATTGAAGTTTTTATCTCATAGTTACCGTATATGGCTTATATGGAGAGTAATTGCTCTTCATAAGAGTTTACTCACACTCAAGTGCTGTTTCCCAATATGACCATAAATATATCGATAAATGTGTCATATTGAGAATTCCATTTGAACTGGAAAATTCGTTATACTGAAATTTTCGTCGTTTTGGTTTTGAAAATTTCAATTAATTTAGAATTTTGTTGTTTGGAGAATATTATTTGTTTTGAGAAATTGGTTGTATGAAGAATTTCTTTGGCCTGAGAATTTTGTTACATTGAAATTGATTTAATGAGGATTTCTTTAAAATAAGATTTATTGCAAAGAAAAAAGTTGCAATGCCGGTACATGTACTTAGAAATTCGTTACACTGAGAATTTTTTTGAACCGAGAAATTGGTTGCGCGAAGGAATTATTTTGTTATTTTGAAATTTTCGCTGTATTAAAAAGTTCGTTGATTTAATAATTTCCTTATAAGTATCGCACTGAGAAATGACTATGCTTGAGACGGGCTAACCAACACTTTGGTGACGACATTTCCGGCCCATTAGTTTAATTTCCGCCGTGTTTCGTCTTCCGGGTATTTCATATTATTATTTGACAAAAATGCAAATATAATAGTTTATTTTATCGAATAAACATTGAACATGAAAGTAAATGTACAAATAAAAATTTAAAAGCAAAAATTTTTTTTTTTCCTACGACGAAAAAAAAAAATAATAAAAAAATCTCCGTCGTTTTTAATTCTACCTACGCTCACTCTATTCATACCGTAGCCTACTATCCTCGCATTTAACAGATTTCAAGGAGATTATTTTCCATTTGAAGGAGAATAAATAAAGATGAAAGCTTTTTTTTTTTTCCTTTTCCGTTTGCATCCATCTGCCAGCATCATTTTCAATTGAGGTTAAGTAAACTTTTAGTCGGTATTTATGATAATGACGACGTGAGGCCGATTGAATAATTTAGTACAAAATGATTGAATATCTTTCCACCCTCCCCGCCCACCACAGCCTAGGGGCGGGGCTTAAAGACTGAGCCCCAGCAGTCGAGGGGGCGGGAGCGGAAGTTGCACTTCTTGCCAACTTTTCCCCATCTATATACGTAATCCCGGATTACATTTTTCGGGTTAAGAAGCTGGTACCATGTGTCACCAAACTCTTAAAATCAATTACTAAACTTGGTAAATGTGTCGCTAAACTTTTTAAAAACAGGCTCCAAACTCGAACTTACGATCATAATTCACTAAACTTTTATGTCCAGTTACAAAAGTGTTAAAATTAGTCACTGAACTTGAGAAATTCGATAAATTTGTAAAACGAGACACTAAACTTGTAAAGCGAGTCACTAAACTTGTAAGACGAGTCACTAAACTTGTAGGACGAGTCACTAAACTTGTAGGACGAGTCACTAAACTTGTAAGACGAGTCACTAAACTTGTAAGACGAGTCACTAAACTTATAAATCCAGTTACAAAAGTGTTAAAATTAGTCACTGAACTTGGAAAACTCACTAAATTTGTAAAACGAGTCGCGAAACTTGGAAAACGAGTCACTAAACTTGTAAGACGAGTCACTAAACTTGTAAGACGAGTCACTAAACTTGAAAAACGAGTCACTGAACTTTTATAAAGTTTCCAAATTCAGAAGATAGGTCATCATAACGCACTTCTTCCTTAGCATAATTCACTAAACTTTTAAAGTCAGCCACTAAATTCTTAAAATCCGTCGGATTAGCACGTAAAAAAACCTTAATTGACAAAACTGATTTGAATTTTGAGTAAAAACTGGATCAACTAAACCCATTCGGAATTTAAAAGTGGATTAACAAAACTCAATTGAATTTGAGAATAAAAATTTTTTAAAAAAAAAGTTGTTTAAAATAAAGCTCGTTTGATATCGGATTAAAATAGGGATTATCAAAACTTAAAAAAAATAAAATATGGAGTGAAAAGTTTATTAACCGAACCTTTTCGGGATTAAAAAGTGGTTTAAGCGAAACTCAATTGAATTCTTGTTTAAAAAGTGGAGAGTTTTTTTTTTTTAAATAAAATTGGAATTGGAATTAAGCTTAAAAAGGAGATTTTGAAAAATTATTGTAGGACGAGATGAGTGGTGGCTTTGAGTATGTAGGTTCCGGTTGGCCACTGAGCCGGAAGCTTGTCCGCATCCTATTATCTCGAAATAGTAAGGGGGATGGATGGGGGGAGATGACAGCGCCAGCTGACGGTCAACCGCGTGGACAGCGGAACAAATTGAAAGCCAACAATCTCTGCCAATGACATTTATTCCCACTAACAAATTGAACGCTCTCTCTCTCTCTCTCTCCCTCTCTCTCTCTTTCTATTTCTCTATCACTTTTCTCTTGTGACTTCTATGGAGAAGCGTGACGTCACGCTGTTTTCATCTGCGCTAAAGTTAATGGAAAAAGTCGGGTCTTGTTTATTATTTTTTTTTTTGCTTCAAACTTCGCAAACAACGTTTACTTTTTCTGCATTTTTTTTGCGTATTTATTTTTCTATTTATTAAATTTTTCTAATCTTTGATTCATTCTTTTCTCGTAAATAAAACGTATTTTGCCGCTTTTCAAATTTCGTTTTAATGGGGGAAAGAAATCAATTTAGATGTTTGCTAACAACACTGTAAACAATTTTTATTTTTTGGGGATTTTTCTTTCTCGTTTTAAAAATTCTTATTAATTTTTTACGTTTTTTTTTTTCTGATTTCTATTTTTAAATGCGAATCTTTTATATATTTGGTTTTTAAGAATTTTCGCAGTTCATAAATGGTTCCTTTTTTTTTTTTTTTTGATGAAGCGATTTTTAATTTTTTGTTTTTTTTGTTATAAAATATTTAGTCATGATTATTAGATCCTCTCTTGATTGTAATCTTGCAACATTGTACAGTGTTCAATTTTTTGTATTTTAAAATTAGCATTTTTTTGAAGAAATTAATTTTATTCTTAATACCGAATGTGCCAAAATAATGTTTAATCTTGACTTTAAAACAGATTTCAAATGGCTAACTATAAACTGATTTGTCTTAAAAATTCTCAAAAGTCAATAAAATAAAGGTTGAAAAAAAAAAAAAATAATAATATGAAATGCGCATGCGCAGATATTTGTTATTAAACATACAAAGGGGTTTATGTTTAATTCTGGAAAAAAGATTTTGCTAGATCTTGTTTAAGGAAACCTAATCTCGTTTAATAAAACCTTTGTTTTGGAATATCTTTTAAACTCAAATTTAGATTTAATCTAAACGTTTAGGACATTTTCTTTGGTTATCTATAAAATTTAAATCAAAAATCAAGATCCAGATTAAGGAATCAGGTTCTACTAGTTTTTTCAGGTTTTCAGGTGAAACCAGTTTGGCTTAAGCGAAGAGATTTGATGGAAATCGGTTTGGCAAAAGGTGGATCTAGTTCCGTCAAACCTTTGGTTCTTTCACCGAAATATGGAACTGGTTTCATCGATTGAAACCTGTTTAAAAAACCCTGTGGAAAGCGGGTTAGTTAGGATGAAATGTTAAGTCGTTGTTTGGAGCAAATGAACGTTGTTATTGTTGTAATTGGCCTTCATTAATTCTTATTATTGCGTTTGGAGCACGTAAGTTAACTACGTCTTCCCCGCCATCTTTTTTCTTATTCTGCTTCGTTAATCAACTTCCGCCCACACGCCAATTATAATCCGGCTTCTGCTAATAACCTACTCGAATCGTCGAAAAACCTAAAAATAACGTTTTGATTAGCTTTTCATCCGTGTTTAACGTCGACAAATTTACCCTTAATTATTTTAATTGTAGCTTTGGTATGGCGGAAACAGTAGCGCGTCATCGATTCACCAACAGCAGACAAATGTCGGTATAACGAAACACGCGATACTACCCAGTTAAAAAGAAAATTCAAGGAGGAAGGAAAAAAGGAAATTTTGAATTATTTTAATGCAATTTAGAATTATTTTAATGCAATTTAGAATTATTTTAAGGCAATTTAGAATTATTTTAAGGCAATTTAGAATTATTTTAAGGCAGTTTAGAATTTTTTAAAGGCAATTTAGAATTATTTTAATGCAATTTAAAATTATTTTAAAGCAATTTAGAATTATTTAATGCAATTTAGAATTATTTTAATGCAATTTGGAATTATTTTAATGCAATTTGGAATTATTTTAATGCAATTTGGAATTATTTTAAGGCAATTTGGAATTATTTTAATGCAATTTGGAATTATTTTAATGCAATTTAGAATTTTTTAAAGCAATTTAGAATTATTTTACATATTGCAATTTAGAATTATTTTACATATTGCAATTTAGATTTATTTTACATATTGCAATTTAGAATTATTTTAAATATTGCAATTTAGAATTGTTTTACATATTGCAATTTAGAATTATTTTACATATTGCAATTTAGAATTATTTTACATATTGCAATTTAGAATTATTTTACATATTGCAATTTTGAATTACTTTATTGCAATTTTGAATTATTTTATTGAACTTTTGAATCAGTTTGGCGAAGTTTTGAATTGTTTTTAATTAAATTTTTAATTATTTTATTGAACTTTTGAATCAGTTTGACGAAGTTTTGAATTGTTTTTAATGAAATTTTGAATTATTTTAACGAAATTCTAGGGGGGAAAAAACAATACTGACCGTTAAAACGAAATTTTTTTTGCAATCTTTTCCTCGTTTGTTTCGCCGCGGACTTCGTTATACCGAAGTCTGTCTCGTTGAAAGAGATCGTTTTTCGGTACTCGAAATTCAGTCGATATTTATCTATAATTGAAAAACGAAAACAATGTTGGAGAATGATGTAAGCCGCACGTGTAATCCGCGCGCGCTTAATTGCCGCACGCGTCACGTGTCCTTCTCATTATTCAACGCGCACTTTTCGGGATCGGCGAATTCTGTTTCCGTTTAATAATTAAATTAGCTTTAATCCCCGCCTCCTCCTCTTTAACTTTGCCCATTCAAAAAACAAAGACAAATCGAAGACATTTAAGTCTCAAAACGTTAAAGTTAAACAAATCTCTCACTCTTGTTTAATTTATCACTGTATCTTGTTTTTCCTCTCTTTCTCATTCACTTTTACTCCAAATGAAGCTAATATTGACATTTGGAAAAGCATCTCAATATAAGAATGTTTAATCATTGTTCAAAATATCTATTAATATTTTTTTTGAAACGTTCTTTTTTTCCCCCTTCAAAATATTTCTTTAAAAACCATTCAATAAACATCGAAATTACTAGAAAAAGCCACTTTTTTTTAAAGATATTCTTTATTTTTTCCCTCTATCAAATATTACTCAAACCAACTTTAGAAAAAAAAAAGATGAAACGTATAAAAACATCAAAAAAACGCAGCAAAATCATAAGTCGTTTTCGATGTTTTATTTAAATTTTAAAACATTCGTGTTTTTATTTTAAAAAAATGCTTTACATAAATTCTTAACAAGCCGTAACATATTGTGAAAAAAATTAGTTTTTCAACATTCCATTTTTTTTTTTTTTTTTGTCAGAACATACTCAAAAAGCGTGTTGAAAAATATTAAGAACCGACAAAAAATGTTGTCTTTTTTAATCAAAATTGACACTTTTTTTTTTCTCTGGCTAATTGTATTTAGAAATCTAATTATTTTGTCATCAACGAAAGATGTGTAAAAATGACGGCGGAATTTTTTCTTAAAAAAAAGCGAAGCACCGTGAAGGAGGAGGCTTTAGCTTTAATATGCCCCGGAGCGCTGGAATGACGTGAACGTCAAATCCCTTATTAGACGATAATTCCACGTAGCAGGGCTTTTAATTAAGTGACATATGTTACGCTGTGTACAAAGCAATCGAAACGCTGTTCTTCGCATTCAATACTCGATTAATTTCCGTTATTTTTATTTCCTAACACAATTTTATTAGAAAATAGTCGTCGTTTTCGTCTCCTGTAACATTGAAAAATAATTTGAAACATAATCCGATTTTTTAATTTTCTTTAATTAACTTGCAAAATTTGTTTCCTCGAAGAACTAAGGCCAAGCTCGGCCCTACTTTTTAAGCTGTTCAAAGTTTGCACTTTCGTAGGAATGAATTCGCATACATTTATTAAATTTTTTTTAATTGACTAGCTTCGTAGTTTTTCAGTCCACATACATAATATATTTTTAAATTTTTTGTCACTTTTTCAAATTTATTTTAGAATAATTGTTTGTTGAGGCGCTTCAATTTTATCACTACACTGTATTTACTCTTTTTAGGGGCGGCCAAAAAGTTTTGGCCCTAAGGCGCAAAATTTGGAAATCGGCCGCTGCTAACTGGCGAAGAATACTAATCATTATCATAATCACCCGCGGTATAACGACGCTCTATTAAAGTTTTTTTTGCTATATAAAAATAATATTGAGGCTGAAAGAGTTTCTAAAAAGTAATGTAGGCAATTGCGCCGTAGAAAAGTGCAATTCAGCGGCCAAAAGAGCTTAATATGAAAATTTTTTCTACAGAAACTTACTGTATTCATTTCCATCAATTTAAGAATTGATACTGTTAGCGTAATATGCATGAGTTTGCACGACCGTCATTTATCTCCCGCTCGTCAACCTTACGCGTGTTGTCCGCCGCCATTTTCCTTGCAAGAACGAAAGCGTTTAATCATTCCGCAACGTCTTCGGTGTCGACTGCATCCGTCATCCCCCCAACGACGTAACAATAGACGCGCCACGTAATTACGCCGCGTTATTCGCGTCTATTCAAAAGATAACGCTGGCGTACGGGAAGAAAAAAAAATAAAGTTTCCGTTCTCCGCCCAATTCTTAAAGCGTTGCGGATATTTAATTAATCAAAATGGCGTTTCGCGCGCAAAATCGATGGATGAAAAATAACGCGCGGTAAAAAGTCGATGGTGGGGGGAAGTATAAATACTATATTATATAGTGTTGTGTATAATATTACTGTATATAGGAGCGATTGTTATCGCCTGGTGGCAGCGAACACGCGAGGCACGGAATATTTGCATTAATAAACACCTCGTTCAGGCGCTATAAACGCGCGCTTTTATTACGCGCCGTGTTAACGCGCATTAAACAACCAACGGAAGCCCACACTGATTTTTAAAATACACTCACATTTCGCAAAAAAAAAAAAAAAAATAATTGATTCAAAGCGAAAAACTGTTTTTATCGTACTGATGTTATGTAAATGTTGAAGATACGTTCCTTATAATCATTTTTCTATTACACGTACAAAAAATAACGTCCTACAGTATTATATGTTTTGATGTTGACTTAAAGTTTAACGCGGGTTTTTATCTTTATTACGCTGTCCGTCCCTCGTTTTTCGCGGTCCAATTAAAAAGCGTGCAGAACGAAGGAAGGCATTGATTTGGTATTTGAAGGTCACTTTACACGTTGACTGCGCGGAAATCTCATTCATACACGCCTGTGTTTATTTTGGTTACGTTAACGCCTGTGGAGATGAAGGCGACGTTACCTCAACAACCCTTTCAACGTTACGTCAGCTTTTCCGCACAAATACCAAAACAAAACAAAAAACAATTTGCATTGAGTTGTCGATACAACGAACTTCGTTGTATAAAACATTTGTGTTAAAAACGCATTTTTAATTATTTTTTTTTTTTTTAAGAGTTGTATGGTTGGTCAAAGACGGATCTGGTTTCACCAAGCACATAGCGTTGACAGCAGAATTTATGGAACTAGTTTCAGGGATTGAAACCTGTTTCAAAAGTGGTGTTGTAACATTCGAAACAAATTTCAATCAATGAAACTAGTTCCGCATGTCGATACACACGCAAAAGGTTTGGTGGAACTAGTTTCGTATTAGATAAGCCTGTTTCTCACTTCATTTTTTAAATGGAAAGTAAAGGTAATTTTTTTTTTTTTGAAAAATGGTGAAAGTGACGTCACAACATCGCTAATTTTTAGTGTGAACGCTTTTGATGAAACCGAGTGATTTCAGTCAAAAGAGGCTTGGCCGAATTGGTTCCACTAAAACCTGATTCGCGTTATAATCTTGTCTTCACTACACTTTTCCACATTTTGGTGTAAACGAAAAAGGGGTTTGGTGGAGGTAACATGTGTTTTTAAATTTACGGAGTTTTTAAAAATCGAATAAAGAAGTCAACTTTTAATGAAAATGAATTAATTTTTTAATATTTACATACAACAACATCTCCGATTTAATGATAAAAAAGAATTTTTAGGGTATGACCTCTCCAACTGAGTCGGCATAATATGTTTGCTCGATTAGAAAAATTTTCAATTTAAAAAGCGAATAAACGAGTCAAATTTTAATGAAAATAAATTAATTTTTTAATATTTAGTTACAACATCATTACCGATTTAAACAATGAAAAATAACATCTGGCATGTGACCTCTTTCACTGAGTCGGCACATGTTAACGCGTGAAATGAAATTTCTAATAATTCTCTCACGTGTATGGCTGAATGTTGGCAATTACGTGTATGAGAACGTTATTGAAAATTTTGCTAATCGAGTTAACATGTGCCGATTCAGTGGAGGAGGTCACATGCGAGATGTTATTTTCATTGTTTAAATCGGTGATGTTGTTGTAACTAAATATTAAAAAATTAATTCATTTTTATTAAAATTTGACTTCTTTATTCGTTTTTTAAAAACTCCGTAAATTTAAA
>JAQGAY010000731.1:0-21052 GCA_034698085.1 Polydesmus angustus | reverse complement strand
TGTAATTATATCTCATTAAGTAAAGCCTTTTTTTTTAAAGAAAAAAAAAAGTGTAATGGTAACTTTAACGTAAGGATCAATAATATTGAATTTTTATTTACTTAAGCAAACACTTTTCGAGGTAAAAACCGTAAATTGCAGGATTTCTCAAGCGAATGTTTTGAAATTGCGCAAGAGAGTTTGAAACTGAAGTCATTGATCCTGCGATAACGAACTAGCGATAGAAAATCTTTTCCAGGTTCAATAATAACTGTATCTACAGTACATAATAATTAGCACGTCCAATTAAATTTTCCAGCGTAAAAAAAAAAATCCGTATTTAATATCATTACGATCAGATTGTCATGCATAAAAATCATAATAATAATTTTTTAAAAAAGCAGCAGGTTTTTGAATTGGAAATTGAATTTTTTAGTTGAGTGAATGTGGATGGAGTTGCGACGGAGGTAGGAAAACAGGGAAATGGGTGGGCTGGCGAGATGCAAATTATGAAATGTTTGCACAAGTGAAATTGCGGATAAATGGCATAGGTTTATACGAAAGATTGTGAAATAATAATCACGATTATTATATTTTCTCTCGTTCACTCTCCATGCTTCTTCAAATCCGTTGGGTTTTTATTTTGATACATATCTCTCCCAACCTCCTTCTGGGTTCATCCGACCAAAAATCATTGCACCTCTTTTAACCCTTAATCTATTTATTTTTGAGGTTAGAAAAATAATAATTTTTTTATTTTTTTTAGTTTAGTTTTTCTTCTCCACTAATCTCGATTTCACGCTTCGTTCGAAATTTCACCAACTCTTCGAAGCGCATGCGCGGTAAATAATGTAAAAGTGATTTCACTTTTTTTTTTTTCGTGTGTGTCTGTTGAAGAAGAAATTTAACCGAGCAGAAAAACTTCTATTGAAAACTCTCTCTTTCACACAAACATATTCGACGCATTTGCATATTTATTATATTATAATATTCTTTTCTGCCAACGATTTCGATTCGATGTTATCGGATATCGATGTTATGGGTCGGCGTTTCTATTGGGGAAAGACGGTCAGTGACCGCCCACATCATTTTTCAACCGCAAATTACATTGGCGATGACCTTTTTTAATTGACCTTTTGTGTCACTCCACTTCAACAAAATTAATATTTTTTTTCTTTTAATCTTCCTACTTCCTTCGCTCTCGCAAACTTTCAAGAAAATGATTTGATATGACCAGTAGAATGAAGATGAGTAGAAAAACGGTCACTACGTAAACGACGTGACTTTTCAATAGGAAAATTGATGGACTTTTATTCATTTACGTGCAAACATAATTTTTTTTATAATTTTATTGGCGGAATGATTGTGGGTAAAAAATTACACGCGTTTATTAACGGGAATTTTTACAACGTTTTGTATCTTCAATTAATTAAAATTTAATTATGATTAGTAATTATTTTAATTCGAGAGATAAATTTTAAAGCATGTGATTTTAATGTTTTGAGTTAATTGCGCGCAAATTTGGCTCCGACATGCGCTGCGCATTCACGTTAATCTGTTTTTACGCATTGAGAAATATAATTTTTTTTTTTTTTTTGATTTTATGATTAGGAAATTTGTTTCGATAAAATTTCGAAAATTATAGAGATTGCGAGAGAAAAGTATTTTAGATATTGCGTTTACTTATTTTTGCATCTAAACGCTTTACAGTTTTATTTGATATCTGCTAATAAAAAGCGCAAATACAGTATTATTAGGTTACTCGTATTTTTTTGTATTGAATAAAGTAGTTCAAGTGATTTACTTTAAAAATGCAATACCGGTACTACTCATCTCTTATCGTTAATTTCTTAAAAATAAGATTTTTTTATTTACATTTTCAACAACAAAACGTGTGCCAATTTTATTAGATTTCAAACGATATGGCACGCGCCCAGGGTGTGCCGATTGAGCATGAGCGCACTTTAGAATTTCAAAAAAAAAAAAAAACTTAAAATTGATTTCACCAATTCAAACAATTTAACTTTAATTATTGATTTTAATCAATTTCTAATACCGGTAACTGAGAAAAAGATATGTTATAATAATTATGTAAACAAAAACCAGACTAACTAAACATAAATCTTGCTCGACCACCGATGAATTGGAAACTCCAATTTTTTTATTTTTTTGAATTTGGAAATTAAAATATGTGTTAAGTGCGAATAATTTGTATTTTCGTTGTCCCTAGAAAACTGAGTTAGGTTGGTCATGGTTTGGGACTGCAAAAATTAAATCGAAACTCTTAAATAAGCGATACAAACATATACTCGTATTATGCCAATGATGAATAATTAATGCAGTATCTTAATTCAGTGAAATGTAATTTAAGCTGAATGAATTTTATTTTAATGAAATTTCAGATTCATTATTTATAAACAAGTGCGAGTGTACCTCGCATTTAATTTCAAACGATTGCTAAAGTGGCGCAAGAAAGCGCTACAGTAGTTTTTAGAATGCAAATTTCGCCATAATATGGATTTTCACGTTTCAAAATTCCAAAACTTTTAAAGTAGAAAAATACAAAAAAAAATTATTAATTTTTTTTCGTTGCTCCAGATGGTCTTCTATTTTTTTTTCTATTAAGTTATCAGATAGCGCATTTACTTTCCACGTTTTTCCTCGAACTACTGTACTTGTTTTCTTACGTGTTCGGTGTGACTAATATTAGAAAGAAATTAAGATAGATTAACACACGATTTTCTGCGGCTGAGATTTATTACATAAACTCTTAATATTCGGCATCGTTTAACACACGCGTGAGGTTTATAAATATAATAATTTATTCTTTTTTTTTATTATTATTATTTCTTTCTGGGTTTCTATATACTGTATTACAATCAAAATTATTAGCCTACTTTAAAAAATTGTTCAAATTGCATTCTCATGAAATTCAAGTAAATCACCGCCAATTTCCAAAGCAATTTCAATCCGATCAACTTTTTTCAATAAGTCGAGCGTATTTTTTCACGGTGGTTTTTTTTATTATTATTATTGGAAGTTCGCTTTAATTTTTTTGCTATGGAGAAAGAAGTATGTGGGTGAAAGTGATTTTGACAGTGAAATATTTCCCACCTCTCACACTCTTATCTATCTCTCTCTCTTTTTGCTCGTTCGGGGAAATTAGTGAAATACTGATCAGTGAAATGTCGATACAACGAACGTCAATACTAAGAAATTATCGCCTCAAGCGAGTTTTTTTTACATTTTTGATTTAAAAGTTTTCCTGTAAACCATGTCTTTGTAAGAAACTTTAATCCATATACATGTAATCGGGATTTTCAGTACCCGAGTAATAAAAATTTGGGGTTTCTTATAGAAAAATAAGAATTTATGCCACGAAGTGTTTTAATTAAATTGCAAAAAAAATTTAAGTTTTTGACGTAAAGACTATGGCATTTCCGGTATTCTAGAACAGACATTTGAATTTCGTTTCTGCTTTTTAATTTTTAAGCTAAGTTTGTCAAGATTCAAGAATAACAGTTTTTTTTTAAAAGCGAATACTTTTTCTAAGATTTTCGATTATTCACTTGTAGATTAAATTAAATTATTTAGTAGTAATTTGTAAATTACGGTCTGTAAAAAATAGAGCCGTTCTTACTAAGATTTTTGAGTGACGTTGTTACACAAAACTCCGACGAATTAATACGAAAAAAAATCTGTAAAAAAAAAATTATCATAACCACGTTTAAATGACTTCGTTGAATAATTATTTTTTAAGGTTTTATTCAATTTTTATTGAGTTTTGGGAATTTTTCGATTTTGCGAATTTTTGATGCCGGCACTACGAACATAAAAATTGTTTATTTCGTTAAATTTCGTTGTATCAACATTTTAATTTTAAGTGTAAAACTTGAGGGTGATTTTTTTTTTTATTATTTCCGAAATAAAAACAACTCACCTAACTGTTTTTATAGGGTGTGGTTAACGCTCATTTTTGGTTTAATGGATAAATATAGGCGTACGCTATGGAGATGTAGCCAGGCGAGAAGCCATTTCTTTTTTGAGGATTGAGAGAGAGAGAGAGAGAGAAAAAAAAGGGAGAGTAATTTTTTCGTAATACTTAACGATACTATACAGCAATTTTCCTATTTACGCTATAAAGAGAAAAACATGGGAGAAAAATAATTCATTAACTTAATTTTGAAGCAGAAATTGAGGTCGATTTTTTTTTTATTTCATTTATTTTTTGCTAATTTTTCGGATTCTTTTGGTTGAACGTTAGCGCTTGGAAACCCGCCCTCGCCATTACAACTCAACCGGAAAATACATTTTGCACTTTATTTAGTTTTAATTCCTCTTTCAAAAAATCGAAATACGCTTTTTTTTTACAATGTTTACAAATGCGCGTATGAAATAAATACATTTGCCGATACATTAAACAGTTTTAAATGTACTGTATTATTTATTTTTTTTAGGAAAAAGAAAATTAAGGTAATTTTTAAGTAAAAATAACGTTACGTAGTCGTTAATAAATAAAATAAACAGGAAACTTTTATTTTAAAAGGAAATAAAAATCTTACTTTTTTTATAAAAATAAAATATCAAATACTGTAATAATAATTATTTGAAAAGAATATTGCTATAATTATTCGACAAACAAAGAATAAGTACATGGAAATCGAAAAGTAGGAAACGAGTAAATTTATTATTTATTAAGTTTTGAAACGCAATCGAAATAATTTTACCAATAATTACATGCAGTTTGTTGACAACATAAATTGTTTAATTTACACTCTTATAAGCAATAGATAAATTTAATTAATAAGGTACTAGTATTAAAAAACTGATAAAATTATAAAGAAAGCTTTCCTAATTAAAAGATTTTGCGGTTAGGCTTTATTGCTCGTTATTATGCTTAACCCCATTTCTTATGCCGTAAGAATTCGTTATATTAATTACCGGTAAACAAAAAAAAAAATACTTTTTAATGGTAATTTCTTTTAACGCAGTAATAGGGAAAAAATATATTTTTTTGTAAATTTAAAAAAGAGGAAGTTTTCTATAGTATTAAAGTTTCAAAATCTAAAATCGCAATTACAAAAAATGTATTTAATTTTGTATATTTAATTAAATGGTCATTTAAATTACAGACGGGTAAATATTGTATTAAATTTAATAACAAAAAGAAAAAAATCCTTTTTTTTCCGGTGTCGATTAAAGAGTTTGCGTTAGTAACAGTTTTTAGTACAGTTCGTACTGTATATTGATCTAAAGCAAAGGGCATCAGCTCATTTGATTTGCTGCTTAATATTATTAAAACAATCCCGGAAGTAAACTCCAATTGACCCTCGGAAACTTTCAACATTCGACTTTTAACTCGAGATCACTACAAGTCTCAATTTTCATTCATAACCTTGGATTTTTGTTTCGCACTTCATGTTTCGGAAACATTAAAATTATCTCATTGTTGCACATTTTATTCATAAATTCATCTTTTATTTTACAAAAGAGAGAGCGAGAAAAAAAATTTATACAGTAATTAAAAAAAATTAATTTTTTTTTGCGATGCAGTTTAAAGCGTAAACAGTATTTTTTTTTTTTTTTTTTTTTGCTCTCACTTGTTTACAAAAATTTTAAATCAAATTAAAAAAAATTTTTTTTTAATGTTAATTAATTCATGATTTGAAACGAACATTAGTCAAATTTTGATAATTATTGCAGAGGTCAAAATACGATCGAAACCCGGATGGACTTTGAATAAATTTGCAATCATTTCATATGCAAATCATGTCATTAAATTCTACACTCGTTCGTTGCTAAGTCGAATAATGCGAAATTGTAGCTAAGTTTTCCACCACCACTGCACTGCCGTCGCGGCCATTTTTCACCCTTACGTCACGCAACGTGAACCGGCGAGCAACTCATTCACTTGTGAAACTCAATTAAAGGTGATTATCTTCGCCAGCTACGTTTTATTTTCCTTTTTTTTTCTTTCTTTCTTTTTCGTTTCTATGTGAATGTATGTGTGTACTCTTATAATATATACGTTAACCGTTTACGTATGCATATGCGCCACTAAATTGAATAAAAGTTTTTAGGAAGAAAGAAAAAAAAATGGCGAGTGAGCGGGTCACGCGAAAGGCGGAGGTGACGCGCGCCTCACTTTTGCGCATCAGCTCCCTCTCGCGTCGCATAAACGCCTTATTACACTTTTTTTTTATATTATTAAGACGACGATAAGAATAATAAAGTATGGCGCCTATTTTTGTCAGCATTGTTCAATTAGATACCTATTTTTTTAAACCACTTCCGGCCGACAGCGCCAAATTTACACCAAATGTTAACAAACCGCACATTTTTTTTTTTTTGCTTCTTTTCTTTCTTCTTTTTCGACTTTGCGGTATTCGACTCGAATAATTTTTAGCCGGCGAAATTATATAAACCTTATTATTACTGCACCGCAATGTTTTTCAACCGAAGTGTCGCGGTACGCCGGTATGCCGTCATCAAGTGTGGTTAGTGGACCGCGAAATATGTCAAGAAACAACATGTAGTTTTTTTTTTAAAGTTTATTTTTAAAGCTCAAGACCGCTTTAATGCTAAAACTTGAATTGTTTTTATAATTATTATGTAAATGATTTTTTCGATGGTTAAAAGTAAATTTTTTGGTCATTTTTGGCTCATTGTAGAAGCATATAATTTTTTAAAAAAAATAAAAGTTATATATTTTTAGCAAAGTTTAATTATATTTTTAACAAAATTTAATCATTTTTCATGAAACTTCATTCATTTTTTTGGGGGAAAGTTTAATTATTTTTTTTACTAAAGTCAAATTCTTTTTTTTTTTTTTTTGATAAAGTTTAATTTTTTTAAAACAAAATTTATGTTGATTCTTTTTTTTTTGTCCATTTTTATAAAATGCAATCAGTTTTTTTTAAATGATTTATAATGTGAAAGTTTTCTATTGATTTATCACGCGAATGATCAAAATTTGATTTAATTGGTGTTCCGGGACGTAAAAAAAAAGGTTGAGAAGCCCTGACTCTACCGTATTAGATTATTTATACATTATTATTTTGCTGCGAAATTGGCCGGAAATTGTTTAGACCAATAAAATTTGGCAAACAAAAATAATAAACGCGGCTTTAAATTTGGCAATTTCGGTCCCGAATTTTATAGACTTTCGCTAAATAAACGTTATGTCCAAAGTATTTATTAAACTCATTACCTGACATTTTTTTCTGGCTTTCCGCCAGGTTGCGCTCGTTATTTACATAAGGTAATTTAAAATATTATTATATGCGTGTGGAAAACAAAAATACGTGCGGAAAGGACATAGTATACGAGGTAGTCGAACTTAAATTAGAGTCTCAAAGAAATACACGATAAATAGGTACAGTAGTGTTACGGACACTAACCCCTCGTTATCCGCGACTCGCATTTTGACACTAGTTTTGCTTATTTACGGATTAGCAGACGCGCACGAACAGAGCAGAATGAGAAAATAGTTGGAAAATTGTGAGAAAATCAACAACTCTCTTTTCACAAACATGGATTGATTTTCTAAGAAATACTTACAGCAGTTGAAATTTTGCTTCAACCTATGCGTTATACTTTTATACATTGAAATACAGTAGAACTCCGGAATAGTGGCGCTTCGCATTAGTGGCTATTTGCTATAGTGGCGCTCTTCCTGGCTGCAATTACCAAATATGTACTGTATTTAAGGTAAATAATGTGGAAATTTCATTTTTGGGCACTCGCAAGGCACAAAAAAGAACTTTAACTCGCTTAGTGGCGGTCCCAATTGCGCCTCTAATGCGGAGTCCTATTGTATTTATTATTGGAAATGATGTAAGATTTTTTCCCCTTAATAACATGCGCATTTAACCCAAATTTAATATTAAATAATATGATAAATTAATACAATACTATACTGTATATGGTTGCCACCAGAAGATCTAGTTTTATTGAAATCTTGCTTTTACATTGGTCTTATTTTGTTATATGTACAGTGTACTATGTGACTAAATTTATTGTATGTTGTGATTATGAAACACAGATTAAATAAGGGGTGAACGAATTCATTGCTAATAAATTTAGTGAGCTGCTCTTGCGCATAATAACATGAAGCAGTCTAAACCCGGACAACATGGTGCACTCCATCATCTTTATACAGGGTGTGTGGAGTGCCTAAAATTTTAGTGCGCTAGTCTGACAAAAATGACCCGCGATTTAATTTCTTGTAGTAGAACCTTAATATTATTGTTAATACTAAAACTATAAGATTAAGGCGCTTAACCTAGATTAAATAGTTTGCTGTCAACGAAATATTGCTTAAAATTTATGTTCAGGCGGCAACCAAGATTGCCTAGGGAAAAGTGAGAGTTAACCTTAATCCCGAAAAGGATTAATAAGTCAAAATTCTAAAATTCGTATTTTTGACAAACTATAATACATTCATATTACCAAATGTATAATAAATTCCTGAAAATTTCCAAAATTCTGAAATCCTTTAAAAATGTTAAATGTCAAAAATCTTAAAAGCTAATTACAGTACATGTACATGTATTTCGAAAATTCAGAATCTATATAAATTCTAACATTTTTATGAGTCTAAGATAGCATTCAGTAGTAAACAATTTGGCTCTTTTTTCCATATCTTTTCCCCAGCGTTATTTTGTAGGGCGGCAAAAAAATAATATCCGAAGAAAGCTTTGGGGAGGGCATATAGACAAGCCAATAATTTTTTTTTTTTTTTTTTGAATATGATAGCACTAGTAATTCTGTTAATTACGGTTCGAAATTTTTATATTTTATTCAGATTTGAAAATTTAAAAAAAAAAAAAAATGGTGTATATTTGGACGGCATTTAAAAACATAATTTTGTCGATGAATCGTGGCTTTTATTTCCTAAAAATCGAGTTTTTCGAGCGATGAATTTTATGCGAGGGCGGTGTAAATGATTTGCGTTCAAAGACCTAACGTTCAAACTTCGAATGTGAAATTAAGGGGAAGAAGAAAAAAAAAGTGAGCAGCGCCTCCAAACGACTCGACGGAGAAAAACGCGTTGCAAAAACTGAGTAGCACCCGTTGCAAATTTTATAAAACCCTGAGTCACGTTGGCATTTTCACATGTTTTACTTTTGCTCGGACCTATTTCTCCCCACTCCCATCCTTCTGCTTTTTTTAATCTTTATCCTCCCCCTCTACAACCACCTTCCTTAACTAAAATTGAAGATGGCGCCTTTTTTACGTTTAAATATTTTTTTTATTATTATTATATTTTTTTTTTTCTCTGTTATTTTTTTAACTTTATAAATTCTATATAAAAAAGATTAGATTTTGAAAATTGTATTTACTTTGAGGTTGCAAAGTTTTAATAGAATGTAAAAGGTTGTGGATTTGTCTTGACGTCATCTAATTTTGTAGTTAACTTTGTATATGCCATGACGTGCGCTTTTTTTTTTCTTTCTTTTTCTTCTAAATTTACGAGCGTCGGAGCCGAAAAAAGTCTTGGTAAATAAAATTAAGTTGATGAAGCCGGTCGGGTACATGTTGGCGACATTTACGAGCTCCATATTTTTTTTTTTTTCGTTGTTGTTGAGACAAACTCTAGAACTCATTAAACTGACATTTTTTTAGAGGGGAACGTAAATTTCGTTCGGTAAACATCAACAACAAACCGCGCAGCAGGAAGCAGCGCCCTCTCTGGGATAACCTAACACCTTTCATTTTTCTCCCCTTTTTTTCCCCTTCTTAAGTTTTTTTTTTTTTTTTTTTTTTTTTTTTTTTTTTTTTACGTTTAATTTGGGGTACATTAATAAACGGCGTGACGGTAGACTGTAGTGTTATAGGGACCTGAAGTTGCATAATTATTGAAAGCACGCTCTACGATATCCGCAAACTAATGAAATGTGATCAATGGGGTTAGATTACATAAAATTATTGTAATTGGATAGATTTTTTTCAGGATTTTCTAATGCCAAGTTTTAAATTTGAATATTTTTGAGAACTGTAGCTTTATTTTTAATTTTTTTTGTTATAAAAAAAATGTATCAATGTTAATTATTATTATTACTGAAGTATACAGCAGTACAGTATTTTACTTTTGCAAATTAGCTTGCGTACTAATCTAGCAGCGTCATTTTAGATTTTTAGATACGTAGATTGTGTTTAATTTTTATTTCGTTAATTAAGTTTAGATGAATTTGATGACCTCGTAAATATTTCTAATAATTATTTCACTTTAACAGTGCATTAGTTGATACTATGAAAGTCAGAAATGTTATTAAATGACATCGTCTAGGTACAGGTTTCATAGATTTTAGTCATTTTCTTTACAACTACAGTAGAATAATATTGCGTCATAACAACTTCGAAGGAACCGAGCATTTTAGAAAATTATGTTCGAATAATCTAAAATGGTCTTGAGAGCGATTGATGGGGTTGTGGAAGCCGTCGGTTTCCTTCAATATAATGGCTTTAATATGCTATTGTAATAGGCCTACTTTGTACACTTAAATTATATACCAATATGCATCCATTTATATTAACCATTATTTCAACCATTTTACCGATTTTTACAAGTTTTTCGTCACTGTTTTTTTTTAAGAATAAACCATAAATAAGTCTGAAAGAAAAATTAGGTTCAATATTGCCAAAATCTTGTAAAAAAATCATAAAAAAATGTAGTTCTGGCTATTTTTGACGCTATATCCGAGATTAACGTTTTTTCTGGATGCAATAACAGACTTTTCTTAAGAATACTATAGTATGCACATAACTTCTTGATTTTTGAAGAAGGACGTTACATCTGAAGTGACTTTATATTCATTGACGTTATCACCAAGTTCTGCTCTGTATGGCATACAATGCATGTTAACGCTAGTTTTTGTACGCTTAGTTTTTATTTAAGAATTGCATAATATGCAATTAACAGTACAATAGTATTTTTTAAACGTAATTTATTAGGAATGGGTCTAAATATTATTATATATTTTCTAAAACTAATATGAAAAAAATGAAATTGCTTTTTTTAAATTTATTAGGTTAAAAAAATTAATGCAGGATATTAAAATTTATTGCAAACATGAAATAATTTTTTTTTTTAAATAAATAAACCGTTTTTGAATAATAATTGATTACCGGATCTGATAATTATTCAAATATGAATACGTTATGCATTATCAAATTTCATTTTTATCGCTTTTTTATATTAAAACTGAAGATAATGGATGGTGTCAATAATTATAATGTAGTTATTATAATTTTTTTTAGCAGAATTGTTGTATAAATATAAAAAATAGATTTCGTTGAAGAAAAAATTATTTGTAGACTTTGAGATCGACATAATTATATGCACTCGAATAATTATGTAAATTTTTTTATTCCACCAGAATGTTACGTTAAATTAGCTTAAAAAAATCTTATCCAGCTGTAGTTCAAAGAGTATGCAGCTTTAGTGCTTTGATTGATAACAAGGGTCATCTTCATATTTTACTGTACGTCCAAATTTCTTAAAACAAGTTAAAAGTTTCTACAGTATCTCGACTTCTTGTGATTTACAGATTCAGTTTAAAAATACCCCATCAAAGTGCACAGAGCATGCGCATTTTGAAAAGAAAAAAAAAATAACTGAAAATTTTTCCAGTATATTTCGGTTGAGCACGGGTTGAAGTGCACCACCAGTATGGAATACATTTTGGACCGCAAAAGAGAGCCCTAAGAAATTCTATCTACTGCAATGTACTGTCATGTGATAAAGCGAAACCAAATCCAGTACAAGCAGGCACATCCCACACCATGATACAAGGGCGATAAAGGGTAAGTTTGGAACACGCGTGCGTCATTTGCTCGAACACGTGGTCAAGTGTTTAACTTAAGATATTACCCTAAAAAAAAAAATTACTGACAAATTCCAAGAAATGTAGAACTTGTCATGTTTTAAGTTACACGAACTGATAAATAAATCATGGCGGGAGACGAGAGTATGAGTGGAAATTTACTCTCGACATTTTCTTAACGTTAAACCGATATCGATTCGCAAATTTAATGTGAAAATTAATATTTAAAGAAAGATGCAAATTAATGCTATCTAGATAAAAATGAGCACCGGATTTTGATATTTTAAACTTTAATTTTTTTTATATATACCGGTAAAGGAAAACTCGCTTATAGTCAACGCGCGTTTCAGTGCGCATGTCCCTAGATGGAATTTTGGTCGAACGTACTTGTAATATGGTACGAAACTATCAGTACAGCTAGATTTTTTTTGAGTTTAGTCTAAAATAATAAGTATTATTGAATTTAATTTTAATATAAAGTTATACAGTAGCTTTTTTTTAATTTTAAATTTGCGTTCAAATTCTTCATTAAAAAATTCTAGGGTTTTATTCAAATTACAAAAAGTGAAACGAAAATCTTTTAAAATATGCTTTGCAAAAATAATATAAGGTAATTTTAACTACGGTATTTATTGCGATAACTTTTTTAAAGTTTTCTTTTAAAATTTGGTCATTTTTCAGTTTCAGAGAATTTTCAGTGTGCTACATTCTAAAATCTTAATTATCCATTCCCTCATAAGTTTGTATTACACTGTGACTCACTGTGATTGCCCCCTAAAAAAGAATGCAAAATGGACAAGTTTCCATAAAATATCGAAGATACCTGTAAATTATTTGAATATTTGCTTTGTATCTGCAATCATATACTGTAATTAAATAATAGGTAAAAAATGCAATTTTCATTGAAAAGTTGGCATTTTTTAAAAAGATTTTATCGATTTTATGAAGTTTACTCAGGTTTCTATGGCAATAAATGATTTGATATACGGCGTTTCGCTTTACGGCCAAGTTTTCGGGAACCAATCGAGGTATTGGTGTATTAGTAAAAATATGGTTTAGTGAAAAGTTGGCATTTTTTAAAAAGATTTTATCGAAATTTTAACCGATCCCATGAAGCTTACACAGGTTTCTATGACAAAAAATGATTGGATATATGGCGTTTCGCTTTACGGCCAAGTTTTCGGGAACCAATCGAGGTATTGGTGTATTAGTAAAAATATAACATTTTAAAAGCACCTTATTTTTATGGATTTTATGCTTATAAAAGTTAATAAAAGTTTTTTTTAAACAATACGAGAACGCAGAGAGTAATCTATTAATGAGCAGCGAAAAGACGACTAGAGAAAATCTGGGCGTGCAGAGGTTAGGTTAATAAATTATTGTTGTTTTGAGAAAGTGTAATCAGCATAAAAAGGAGCGTCATTTTCAATCCTGAATTGTTCGTTGTCATGCGTTTTGACGTAAACTTCCAAAATCCGAAAAGTTACTTTATTTATGAACAGCCTGAAATAACCGTTGGTTTTTTTGTTGAAATCTCAATTGGTCATCTGACGAGAAGGGTTTATTACTAAATTTCAGAAGAAAAGAAAGAAAAAAAAAAAAAAGGCAGAGCGAGGGGAGAGGTGAAAGGTGAGTTGGTCTCCCATCCACCCCCTCCCTCCCTTCCCCGGAAGTAGAAATGGAGAAGATGAGAGCGATTTCAATTTCCCCCATCATCCTATCCTCTCTTTAGGTTCGCCTTTCCCTCTCTCACACCATTAGATACGTCGGAAAAAAAGGCTGCACATTCTCAGCACAAAAAGCGAACACCACGATTTTTCAGCCGCGATCGCGTTTTTCTTTCCATCTTTTTCGTGCATATGATCTAATTTATAAACTTATGATCTACGTATACTGTATATAAAAAAAATTTATCTTTTCCAATTTCGACGACCATTTACCTCCCACTTCTATCTATATCTCTACTCTACGTTGTTTTGCTTTTTTTTTCTTCGTGTTTTTCGGTTCTCACACTTCGCAACGTCTACGTAAAAGTACTGTACGTATAATACGTAAGCAAGGTTAACATTATTATGGTCGTTCTTTTTTTTTCCTCCGAGAAAAAAATGACGTTGTGAAAAGAGATGAAACCAGAAATATGCAACTCTTTTTAACTGCAATTATTATTACTATTTTTTTTTGTTTGATATTTTATGTCTGACCATGAGCAAAAAGCGATGTTTGAGGCCGATAACGCTTGCGGTGTGCACGGGTGTCGCGGACAGATCGATTACCGTTTTTGCGCAACCCACCACTTTTAAATATGGTTACATCGAAAACTTTTTAATAATAAGTATTAGTACTAGATAAACAAGTAAAAACTGAAATGCAGATCTTGTATCGTTTATAAATGAATTAAATTTACCGCATAGCAAAGTAGGCTATATTATGCGAAATGTTATTTATGCAGTAAAATCTGCGCAAAACAGAAACCTGGCTATATCCCGGAAAACAAGTTGGCAAGCAGTATATAAACCAGGTATAAATCGGAAAACTTGCCTGATGCGGAAACGGATGAATGCCATTATAAAATCTGCTCGAAAAGGAAAATGAAATAGGGGGGAAAAAAAGCGCACTACCGGTACTTCTTTACGTAATTTACACCTCCGTAAAAAACGATATCTAACTGATGCTCAAAATATTTTAATGATACATGGAAAAACTTTACATTAAGGACATTGTTTAATATTTAGTTTTTCTATTTTATGTTCAAAAATATCCTCCTTCGGCCTCAACATTATGCCCTCTATGCCCTGCATTAATTCCAGCTTGATCGAATTCGTATTATACCTGTATCATCAACGCCGTATCATACTTCAATAACCCAGACATAAATTAGGTAGAATATGGGGTGTGATGCAAGAAAATGTTTCCAACTTTACGAGACAAAATAATGAAGCATGAAAGTGAACGTAAGCAGGAGGCAGGGACAGTTTCGATCACGGAGAGTGAAGGTGAACTCGTTTTGCTTGCTTATGTTGTGACTGGAAGTGGATATTTTAACAATAATTAAATATTAAAAAAAAAAAGACTTTAAAGTGAAGATTATCTATGTGTCATTAAAATATTTTACATTATTAAAGGGACTTAATACTAATAATTGTAGATGTACGAAACTTTTGACCAAAACTAAAGTTTTAATGTAGTCTGTTGTTATACTTTATTTAAAATGCAAATTTCATTCAAAGGATTTTTTTAAAGGGGAAAGTACGGTCTACGTGAGAAAAAAATTAAGGTGTGAATTCCCTACTGATTATGCTGATAAGCACATAATTATGATAATTACTGCTAATAATAATAGCCTCGAAAACCAATAAGGATTGTTTTCTAAATATGCGTAACGTATTTTCATAATTTTCGGATTTATAAAAAATTACTGATAATTTTAATTAAAAAAAAAAAAAAGTTTTAATATTAAAAGTTACCGTATTTTAAACACACTTCTTATGACTTAAATAAGTTTCGTCTTAAAGTTTTAGAGCTTAGTTGAAAATTACGTGAAAACATTTTAATAATTATCCGTGAGCTGATTAACCGGAAATAATGGGAATTAATCTATTTTCACATACATGTACATAGATGAAATATGAGGGGAGATGAGCAAATGAGGGATATTTTTTTAAATATAATTTTATATACTTTCCTAATGCAGTATTTCGATTAATCGGAATCTACCGTGTAAGCATTTTTTTTAAATTATAATATAAAATGTAATGATGAGCTCCTTTAGCTATCGATGTATCTCGTTTTGAAACATTAGTCTCACGCAGTGGTCATTTAAATCGTGCAGCAGACGATAGAAAATTACATCTTTCCGTAAATATTATTTCGACAGCTACATTTAATACGTTATCAGGTACGTATTTTATTTTAAGAAGAGAGTAGGGAGAAGAAGAAGAAAAAAAAATAAGATTTTCCATGAAAAAGCGTTTAGGAAAATTTATTCGAAAATAAAAAAGAGTAAAAAAAATAATAAAAATTTTTTTTTCTACTTATCTTGAGTTTTATTCGGTATATCTCGTAAGATCCTATTCTGACAAACGTGACTAAGTCTTCAGCCGCGTTTATATATCTTTGATTGGTCACATCCAGCCATTACCCTCATTTTCCAATTTACTGTTTCAACCTTATCATAATGTTTGCTTTTACCCCTTATTATTACCGCAATAACTGCAGAATTTTTTTTAAAAAAAAAAATTTAATTTTTAATATAGAAAAATCAACGTTAAAAGTTTCATTTCTAAAGAGTTATCGAGTTTTGCTTAATTTTACTCTTATTTAACATAAGAAATGTTAATGACGTTGGATAAATGGGCGACGTTTTAATTATCAGTAACTTTATCTCGCGAGTTAAACTCAAATGTAATTTAAATGGTACAAATAGATTAATTTGATACTTGCGTAGGCAAATGTATGCTAATTTCGAGTCTCGTTTTTTTGCATGACTGTTATTGCTAGAATGCTGATCAATAGGGGGAAAAAAATCTTCTTTTAATTAATCGCATAACGTAAAATCCACTACAAAGAAGAATAAAAAGGAATAAATTAGTACAAAATTTTAGTATAAAAAAAATTAATAAAAACTTACCGTTAATTAAAATTAAATATAAACTCATAAAAATTTGAAGAAATATTTTTTCATGAGTTAATAAAACTTGTTTAAATTTATTTTTGTTTAAAATTGGGTAAATCTTGTTTAAAATTAAACAAACTTTTCTTTAAAATGAGTATAACCCGGTGAAATATAATAATGTATGTACTATTTCGAACTTCAACGAAATTTTGTTTAAAATAGAATGAAAATGTGTTCAAAACAGATTAAAAATTTGATCAAAACATGATGAAAATTTGTTCAAAATAGAATACAGGTACAAGTAAAAATCACTCGATTGGAGTAAAATATTCACTAAAAATCAAAGAGAATGCTTCATAAAAATCTATTAATAAAATTCTTTGACAATTGAGTAAAATATTTATTAAAATGTTTTAAACTCGGTTTCACCATTAGAGAGTTTGCGGCTAAGCACTCGTATTTGGTTTTCTCTCATGCAAAACGTCAGAATTTGAATTTCTATGTTTATCACAAACAGTTAAAAAAGGAAATTTATTATTTCTAAAGCTCCAATGATGTCATAAGAAAGAATTTTTATTAAATTTTTTTTTTATAATTCTAATAGCTTCATAAAGCATACGAATACCAAGGGGAAAAAAAATTAACAGCAAACTCTCTACTGAATATAAAGTTTACCAGAGTATAATATAAGCCTATCTTTTTTACCTGATTTTCTTAAAGCTTACGCTATAAACTCTTACGGTTCTTGTCTGTTAGCTTACCCCTGTGGCTTCCATATCGAAATTTCGTAGTTATCGAAGCTGTCGATGTTCATTGATTATCGCTAAATAGGCATTTATCGATTTTAATAAATATGTCGATAACGAGGTAATGTCGATATGGTTAAGCTAACATACGGGTATCCTTTTTTAAAAGAACATTATTTTGACGAGAAGTTACCATTTTTGTGACTATGTCATACACCGTGTACAAATACCGGTAATTAATATGTACGGTATTAAAATCTGCGACTAAGTTGTAATGAAGCGCTTTGCGTGTAGACGACACACACATTCTGCGTTGTTATTATTATTAATCGAGGGGGATTATTAAAAGAATTTTTCGAGTAGTAAATAAGAGAGGTATTCTTAAATAAAGAAATATCTTCCGGAAGTGGTGTTTTGCTCGCATTTCTCCATCAGCGAACGTGCATTAGGCGGAGGGGAGATATTCACGCACTCGCTAACGATTACTTAATAATTTCCTCGTAGTTCATCGAAAAGAAAAGAAGAAGAAATAAAAAATAAAAAAAATGATAAGAAATGGCAAAAGAGACGTCGATGATGATAATTGGGGCGCTCCGGATGTTTATTCTTATTTTGAATGCTGAAAGAGGTGGAAGAAGGAGATTTTCTTTTGATTTATTAAAGTGGGGTGTTGTTTTTTTTTTAAAGGTGATCTTTTTTTAGTCTCTATTTTTTTTTCAGCTTTCTTTTTGTTGTTTTATTATTTTCTTTTCTCTTCCAATTTTTTTTTCTTCTCCTTCTTTCTTCTACTGATGGCGCTAATCGCTAAAGCGCCCTCACGCGCAGCGCTCACACGAACAATACCGGTTGTTACGTGTGCAACGGCCATCTTGATGTAGGAGAAGAAGTAGAAAAAAATGGCGGAGATAGATGAAGTAATGGTGGTTGGTGAAGAAGCTAAAGAAGGGGGTGGATGTCGGAGAAGTGAAAAAAAAACAACAAAAAACGTGAAAGGCAAAAAGGTTGTGGGAACCAGAACGAAACATTGTGCTCACGCTTGAAACAAATTTCTATCCCGATCGCCACAACCAGAGGGAGCCACTGCCTATCTCGCTCTCTCTCGTTAGGTAATAAGGTGGGGGAGATCGCAGGTAGCGAGCAGTCTTTAAGATTCAGTTGTGACATCACTCGCACCGAAATAACTTCACGTTCCGCCCTCATTTTTACCCTTGCCATTGCCATCTCTATCGACTCGTCGATCGCGCCTTTTTAACCACTCCCCGTTATCTGAACACACCGGGTATCACACTCTAAACATGCTCTCATTAACGTTTGCAAAATTTGATTTGAGCTAGCTCCGGTTTTAATATGCGATCGCCAAATATTAGAATGTTGTTTGACGAGTAAAATTAGATTTTTAATCAAATCGTTACGATTTTAGAATAATTATTACCGAGTGGAAAGTATTTGGTTTTCGGTATTTCAATTGGAAAAGGGGAGGATGTAGAACGTGGTTAAGAGAGAGGAATTAACACCTCGGAAAATAAACGACTAAAAAAAAAATATTGGGGTTAGCAAAAGTAAAGCGTGTTGGAATTTAAGTTTACTTTAATTAGCTGAAATATTTTTCCAAATACTTTTTTTTTTTAAATTAAATTAATTGACATATTTCCAACTTTTTATTAAAATGATCGTGATTTTCGATTGTAAATTATTATTGCAAAATATGAAAAATTTGAACACCCTTAGCAGGGGGCGTAGGATAGGAATAAGATTTGCAATATCTTCTTTAAAGTTTTTATTTTTTGTCATTTTGTGTAATTTTTAGTAAGTTTTAGTGCTTCGTGCCTATGGAAAAAAAGCTAATTATTTAAAAATACAAAAAACAAATGTACCCTATTTTTCTTTAAAAATAATTTAACCATTTGTAGAATCAGTTTGTTAATAATTGCGAATGTATCGTTGTGCATTATTATTATTTGCATACACTGTGACGTCATATCAGGTTTTTTCAAAAAGAGGTGGAGGGGCAAAACCATAAATAAAAGCGTCACAGATTAATGCAGTGAAGCTAACGAAAATTAGCATTTGCTTATTGTGCCTATTGTGCTTATTTGCCCTTAGCTAGAGCGCAGGGAAGCGTTCTTTTGGTCTTTGCATAATAGCCGCTCCTGATTCTAACACTTCTAGCATTTACATTTTTCTATCTAACTGAAAAATTGTGCAGGGACTTTGTCGTACATGTATTGATAAAATCTTATTTTAACCAATTTCGTACATTATAATTATAAAGTTTGATTGGTGTTTTTTTACTCTCAAATGAAGATTATGACGTCATCTACAACATCACTGGTTTAGAAAATAATGCATCTAAAAAACTTTTATTGAGCCTACTTAAAGACTTAAAGTTGCGTTTAAATAAAACGAATTTTTACCAAAATAGTGGACTTTTTTATAAAATAAAAATTCAGGTGCAAAAATATGAGAAAAAGTGATTTTGTGGAGATTTCAATACATTTTAAAATTTCACAGATGATTTAAGCAATGATGTTACACGTATTAAATCGTAATTAATTCCGACGTCATTTAATTGTCTGACTGACATTTTAGCTTTTTTCTAGTTGTTTTTTTTGTTTTGTTTTTTTGCTGAGGAATATGTTTCAGTATAGAATTGAATGCATTTTCCACTTTTTAAAGTTTTTTTCTTTCATTTTTTTTATATACATGTATACAGTACATATATATTTTTTGTGGGTATCGAGACGATTTAGTCGGTTGAATTGGGTTTTTAAGATGGGAATGATGATGATGATAGCTGTTCTGATAGGGGTACAAATTTATTTTATTTTGCGAGATGTAAAAATATGAGGATTAAAAAAAAAACACACAAAATGATGAATTGGCAAAATAAGGATGAAATTCGAGTGGTGGTTACATAAAAAAGTGGACGGTGGAATCCGTGGGAAAAATTCCTGTTCCAGGTGGACATCTATGGTTAGCGAGGAAGTGTTTTATGCACCTCATGTTACCCAGCTTCATTGTATTGTAAATAGCAAGGTGTGCTTTATTGACGAATTGGCGCCAAATTACACACACAAAAAATTGTATCGATGTTAAAACTTTATTCCCTTTTTTTATAATAAAATTTAACAAAAGGAAAGGAGAGATAAAAAAGAATGAAATAGTTTATAAGGTGAAATTTAGATGGATTCGATCGAATAAATTTTTTTAACCAAAAAATTAAAAAAAATAATAATAATAAAAATGAAACTAGCGCCACCTGCACGGCAGTGCGTATTCCGTAATATTGATTCCGGTATCCAGTATTTTAACATTTTAAGAAAGATGTTATTTCTAAATCCATGGCAAAAAAAATATTTAATTTTTCGAATATTATTGTTGACTGGTACGAATAATCAAAATTTCAGATAATTATAGCCAGACCTCGTTTTGCATTTTAAATCCCTACCGTACCTAAAATGACATCTTTGAAAAATTTTACGATTGAAAAGCATGTAAAAATTGAAAATATGTTATCGTACTATCATTTTCTACTACCTCTAGTAGATTTCTATTTTCCGCTCAAGAATAAATTTAATGTACTCTACCGGTAACATTATTTACGAATTCAGATATTATTGGGTATTACAAAAATATTGGACGCGCAAAGTTTTATAGAAAAATCCGCGTTTTACGTTTATCAAAGTTTATAAAATGCCGTATAGGAAACAAAAATTAAATATTTTTTGATTTCTCGATTAGCAAAATTTTCAATAACTTTCTCATAGGCGTAATTGCCAACATCCAACCAGACACGTGCGAGAGAGTTAATAGAAATTTCGTTACACGCGTTAACATGTGCCGACTCAGTGGAGGAGGTCACATGCCACATGTTATTTTTCATTGTT
>JAQGAY010000730.1:0-21060 GCA_034698085.1 Polydesmus angustus | reverse complement strand
TGGTGTTAAGAAATGCAGGGGGAAAGCAGGTTTTTGTTATCGGAGCGCTGCTGAAATGATGCTCGAGATGCTGCTACTTTTCCATCTTGATATATTTATATATTTTTTTTCTCTCTCTCGGTGCAATCTGTATAAAAGTTTAAGAGCTGATACAGAACGCTTCCTTTACAATGCATACAAAAGATGCTATTTACACCCACGACATGTGCTCTTCATAGCCTTAGATAAATGTGATGAGAACCGTTTTCGTTATCTTTGGGATAAGAGAAAAGAAGGCAAAAAAAAAAAATTATTTAAAATAATTTTTAGTCAGAATGATGCCGTAAGATAAATAAAATTGGAGAAAAAAATCTATTTAAATAATTCTGATGCAAAAATCTAAATTTTTTAAATCAACTTTTTTTAAAACCAGAATGATGCTTTTAATTTTTTGGAAACTTGAATAATAATTATGCAAAAAAAAAAAAAAAAAACCAATAAAAATCTACCAAACATTTTTTTTAAAACCAGAATGATGCTTTTAATTTTTTGGAAACTTGAAGAATAATTATGGAAAAACCAATAAAAATCTACAAAATATTTTTTTTTAAACCAGAATGATGCTTTTAATTTTTTGGAAACTTGAATAATAATTATGCAAAAACCAAATAAAAATCTACGAAATATTTTTTTAAAACCAGAATGATGCTAAGCAAACATTTTTTTCGTAACACACCACCAAAATTTTATTTTAAATATTTATAATTACACATGTTATGCAGATAAAAAAAATCTAGACTTTTATCCATTATGATGCTGAAGATATTATTTTTTTAAAATTAATAAAGATAAAATAAAGATTTTTTTTGTTAATCAGATCGATGCTTGTAAAGATGCTCTAACGTTGCACATTGATAAACGCCAGTTAAAAATGAAGAGAAAAATCTGTGTTTTGCACTCACCGCATAACAAGCGAGTGCAGAGTCAGATCGATGCTAAAGAAGATACCCATTTGCTCGAGCGTGTGTAGCTCTCCTCCCCTGCAATTTGCACAAGTGGAGAAGAGAGTTACATTAAATGGTCCTTTTTTATCGACAGGAATAAGATGCGCGTGTTTGTTGAAAACCGCATTTCCAGCGCCACCTACTGATTTTTTTTCTATGCTAATGAGAAAGAGAGAGAGAGATGGAGAAGAGGAGAGAAGTGAGCGGTGCTAGATGAGCGTTATTTTGGGTGTCAAAGCTGAGTTTATTGATCTGAAAATCTTTACTGTATACTACAGTGGCTCCACTTTGCTTCTAACTGTTCATGCAGCATCATATTTCACACTGCGCTTTTTAACTAGTGACGTCATGCCAACTTTTTAGTATACAGTATAAATTTCTAACGTGTGATTTTAAAATTACGGAGTTTTACAAAAACGAATAAAGAAGTCAAATTTTAATGAAAATGAATTAATTTTTTGATATTTACATACAACAACATCTCCAATTTACTGATAAAAACACATTTTAAGAAAATGACCTCTACAACTGAGTCGGCACATGTTAACTCGATTATAGCAAAATTTTCAATTTAAAAAGTGCATAAACAAGTCAAATTTTAATGAAAATAAATTAACTTTTTAATATTTAGGCCTACATACAACAACTTCTCCGATTTAATGATAAAAAACAATTTTTAGAAAATGACCTCTACAACTGAGTCGGCACATGTTAACTCGATTACCAAAATATTCATTTTAAAAAGCGAAAAAACATGTCAAATTTTAATGAAAATAAAATTAATTTTTTAATATTTAGTTACAACAACATCACCGATTTAACAATGAAAACTAACATATGACATGTGACCTTTTCCACTAAGTCGGCACATGTTAAAACGTGTTTGGTTGGATGTTGGCAAATACGCATAAAAGAAAGTTATTGAAAATATTGTTGATCGAATTAACATGTGTTATATGTGTGCAATATTAAAAAATTAATTACATGTGCCGACTCAGTTGGAGAGGTCATATTCTAAAAATTGTTTGTCATCATTAAATGGGAGATGTCGTTGTATATAAATATTAAAAAATTAATTCATTTTTATTAAAATTTTACTTCTTTATTCGTTTTTGAAAAACTCCGTAAATTTAAAAACACACGTTATTTAAATACCGGGTACTGTATACAATTATAGGTAGGGATCCACTTCACATGACTCAGCTGATACAGTAGGTGCAAAGCTAAATCGCTCCACCACCCCTGAAAGACACAAAATGGCCACAAATGTGACTTTCATCACCCATGTATTTTTTTCATAAGATATTTTTTGAAAGATTAGCCACACCTGTGTATTATTTATAGATTATTAAAATGTTATGGTTAATTTTTTTTATAGCCTCACTTCCGGCTTTTTATATGTATTTTGTATTGCTTGTATTTGTAATGCCACTTGGTTTTCAAATTCGCTTCAAAATCTTGTATCCGCTCATCACCACTAGATGGCATTTATATACAGTGAAACCTTAACAACCATTTCTAAAATGCTTGACTTTTATATTTAATTAATGTACATTTTATTAATGCAGACCGGTACAATCTTTAAATAAATACTGTATACCTGTAAACCATGCACTACTAGTTTTAATTTTATTAGGATATTATTTTGTTTTATTACTAGGGGTATTTAAAAAATAAATTTACTTAATCAAAAAAAAAAAAGCAAAATAATAATGATGAAATTCCAAACAATTTTTTTTTTACTTTTGAGCACTATTAAACTAGATACACTGTAATTTTCGCCCTTTTCCGAGCATTTCCGGTACCTAAACAACTGCTTTTTGATTCCCTCCTTATCCTTATCTGCCGCCATTTTTTGCCCATCATTTTTTTTCTTCTATTTTAATAATTAAATTGAGAAAAAAAAAAAATTTATAAAAAAAGTTTCAAAAGAAACTTAAAAAAAAAAAAAAACCGAAAATAATTTAAAAAAAATTTTTAAAAAATTGATAAAAAAATTACCGTAATTTAAAAAAGTGGCAAAAATTGAAAAAAAGTAAAAAAAAAAATTTATGGAAAAAAGTTTAAAAAAAACAGCAATTGGCGGCAGATTTTTATAAAGTGGTTGTGGAGGCCATTTTTTTTTTTAAAAAAGGCTAATTAATAATAATATCAAGCGCTTCCCAGTAACCTCCTGAGCAGTTTGACACCTCACTCACCATCATCCGGTGAAGAAATGGCTTTCCAAAACCAAAAAAAATGGTTTCTAGCTACAACTTCCGGTTGTGTTTTTTACACAGAATCCTGTTTGGATGACATTGTGCGAGGCTTTAAACTGCTCAAGAGGTTAGTAGGAAACATTTGATATTGGTTTTAAATACAAATGAAAATCATTTTTTAATAAAATAAAGTTTAAAAAAAAATTTATTTTTAAATAATTAAAATAATTAAATTACTCATTTTTTATTCTTCTTTTTTATTTATTCGAGTCTTTTTTATTTCGAGTCAGACAACTATAAAACATTTATGATTTAAAAATTTTTTTTGTTTTTTTAATAAAAATACAAAAAGGGTTAACGAGAATTTGAATGTAAAGCCCGAGTAATGTAAAGACTGCCGCAGATGTTACCAGTTGAGTTTTGTCGACGAAATAAAATGGTAAAGCGCAACCAGTTTCAACTTGCATGTGTCACATGCCGCAAAAATTCTAAAATTAAAAAAAAAAAAAAGAAAGTACCGGTATATTGTGTGAATTCAGCAAAAAGTTTTATATTTTTTTAAATTAAAATGACTGGAGGCTTTCAGTATCCCATCTCTTTCAAGTAATCTTTAAAATTAAAAGTCATCAATAAAATGTACAAAATGTAAAATTTCAGTCTTATACCTTCATAATCCTTAAACCTGTCTTGCCTTAGCCGTCTTTTTGCGTTCTTTCGCTGAGCTGGCGTTAACTAAATAAAAATGTGAATTAAAAAGAAATGCTCTTAAAAAAACGAACAACTTACATAATTTAAAGACTCATCTGTAGAACGATGTTCGCTATGACTCCTAGAACCATTACGATCCCTTGAATCGCTACGACCCCTAGAATCGCTATGACTCCTAGAATCACTACGGTTCCTTGAACCATGATCTCTCGAACCATGGTCGCTGTGACCTCTCGAACTTCTACGATCCCTCGAACCATGGTCGCTGTGACCTCTCGAACCATGATCCCTCGAACTGGGTTTCCTAATATTCTTGGAGCCATGTTTTCCACGATCCTTTGAACTCTCTCTTGATGATTGAACTAGGAAAACAAAAATTCAAATTAATAATTGTAAAACATTAAAAATTTACTTACTGAAACATTTAAAAAAAATTTGGAAACACAAATAAATACGAACCCAACTAAATTAGTATTAAATCCTTTTCATAATCAAAATATTTTAATGTCGCATGGAAAAACATCACTTTAAAGATTCCAGCAAGGAGGTGGAATCAGTATTGTAACATTTTGTTATCACCTTTGTTCCTATTGGTTAAACTTTTACGACATCGCGGCAGCCATTATACTTTTTATTTTATGCGCATAATTTAAAATAGAAACACCAATGCATGTACTGTGTGCGGTTTCTTGGTAGTATTATTGTTTTCAATGATAAAAAAAAATTAATTTTTCGAATTTTAGACCCAATTTTTGAGGAGGGTGGGGGGTTTGGTAATGTTGCATTTTAGGGGAAGGAGGGTCTTGATTTTTGTTACCAAGTGTAAAATGGTGGAGGTGGTCAAAAGTCTGTTAAAATTGCGTGGCATCTCGGTAAATATGGAGCAACCAAAATTAAATTCCACCAATTACATTATGAACATAATTTTATATTTTTATATTTTGTAGGTATAAAAATTTTATATTTTATTGAAAAAAGTTTAAAAATTTTTTATCTTTAGATTTTTATGATTTAAAAAAGGTGTTTAAAATGTATAAAAATGTAATAATTTTATTTTGAGGTGTTACAATTAAAACCAATTTATTACAGTACTTGTATTACTTTCATTCGATGAAATTTAATTATGGTTGTTGATGTCCTACCAAAAATACTGAATTTTAATACCACCAAATTATATCTAGCCTAAAAAAAATGTTGACAAAAAAAGTTATAATACAAATAATAACTTGGTTTTAATTGCAACACTTCAAAATAAAATTATTACTGCACCACTATACAGTTTTTTTTTTTTTTTTAAAAAAAAAAAATTTTTAAAACTTTTTCAATGAAATATTAATGTAAAATTTAATTGGAGGAATTTAATTTTGGTTGCTCCATATATACGGAAACTAAATCCCACAGAATTATGTTCGATTCCCAAAATATAACGTCATCAAACATAATACATGTACCATCATGTTCTACATAAAGTACAGTATACTGTATTCTTGTTTAAAAAAGTATAATGGCTGCCAGCTTAAAAGTTTCTGCATTTTTTATGTTACGCAAACTTAGAATTATATTTATATGGAGTGTAATGCGAGAATAGGCTTACAACTTCACGAGACAAAATAGGGAGAGATAGAAGCGCAGATATGCAGCTGAGGCAGGGACAATCGAAATGCAGCTGGATGGAGAGCATAGACGCATAGGAAGTGCACAAATCAATTCGTTCACCTGCTTTATCTCGAAACCGGAAGTGGATATTTCAAATGCGGAACATAGCAGATCAAATTCAAAAAAATCATTAAAGTAAAAGTTTTTCCACGTGTCATTAAAATATTGTAATAAAAAATTCCACCAAGTTCCCAATCAATACCTTGCGCTGTAGGCATTGGTGGAGGTGGTCCTGGCGGCGAAGGAATGTGTCCTACGCGTAGCTGTGTTCCTACAATTAAAAAAAAAAAATTCTCAATAAATAAAATAAAAAATCAATCACTCAATCAAATTATGGTTACAACATACATAAAGGCATGAAAAATTGGTAAAATTGGTAAACTAAGCATAAAAAAAACAAAAAACATTTGAAATTGGTTTAAACCTGGTGGTCCTGGCAGCAAAGGAATGTCTTCTACGCGTAGTTGCTTTAACTGCTGTACTCCTACAATTAAAAAAAAAAAATTCTTAATAAATAAAAAAAAATCAATTACTCAATCAAATTATGGTTACAACATCATAAAGGCATGAAAAATTTGACATTTGAAATTTGTTTAAACCTCGTGTTAAATCAAAATTAGTCGCATAATTAGAATAAAGATTTATTTTAATATAGTGTAAACAAAAATGATGTAAAAGGCAAAATCAATTGAAAGTAATTTAAAAAAAAACTTTAATTAAAAACACCTGTAATTATTTTCCCCCTCAAAAACTATAAAAAAAATTTTCTTAGCAACAAATGGATTAATGTATTGGGTATCCGAAATATAACACTACAACTTCCGTCGGCTATTAAAAATGTAAAAATGGTGCCATTTTACTGAAAAATTAAGAAAGTTTTTTCTATAAAAAAATAATTTTTTAGTTAATCCAAAAAATATCAAAAAAATTAAAATTCAAAAGATGACGTTTTTCAGAAGTAAATTTTTTATGCTAATATATTTTTTAGAGAATTTTAAAAATATTTTTTTTTCTCAAAAAAAGATACATTTTCAATAAACAAATGTAATGACATTTTGATAATTATTATGAATTTTTTTAATTAAACAAGTTTGAATGCTCGTTGTGTTGTAAAATGAACGCCATTGATGCAGCTGGGCGCACTGACCACTAATGAGACACACAAACTCACGTGTTTTGACAAACTCAAACGCTTGCGAGGCGCGAAATTTTTTCTATTTTTTTTTTTTTTTTTTGCGAAATTTTTTTAATTTTTTTGTTTTTTTTACGAAATTTTGTTAATTTTTTTAAGAAATTTTGTTGACTTTTATTCAAAATTTTTTTTTGGTTTTTTGCAAAATATAGTTGATTTTTGTGAGAAATGTTTTTGATTTTTTTGCGAAATTTTTTAAATTTCTTTGTGAAAATGTTTTCACTTTTTTTTTTTGCAAAATTGTTGACTTTGTTGATTTTTTTTCGAAATTTTGTTGTTTTTTTTCGAAATTTTGTATTTTTTGCGAAATTTTTTTGATTGTTTTTTTTTTTTGCGTTCTTGGCCGCCCCTAAAATTGTGCCGCCACCTGACCTATTTAGAAATCCGCTTCTGTTTAAACCTCGTGTTAAAGCAAAATTAGTGGCGTAAAAACATGAAAAATTTATTTTAAAATCGTGTAAAAAAAGTAATGGGGGAATTCTGTGACATTGTATAAGGGCAACCGAAAAATACATACAGTATTATCAAATTATCATTAATACATAAATAAAGGTATGAGAAATTTGAAAAATTTCCAAAATAAGCAAAAAATATTTTTGAAATTTGTTTAAAAACTCGAGTTATTTCAAAATTTCTCGTGTAAAAAGAAAATTAAATTTTATTTTGAAACCGTGTTATTTCAAATTCGTGTAAAAAAAAATCCGTGTAAAAACAGTTCTGGGTGTATATTATATTTTTTGTAGACACACACAGTATATTTACCAGGCAATAGGGCAGCTCCAGTTTCAGGATTCCTAGTCCTGGGGTAAAGCCAGCTACAGCCAAATTCGTTTTCAAAACGCAATAACTGGCTTTTGTATAGCTCCTTAAGAGCGTTGATGTCTGTCAAATCAACCTCTTCACCAACCCTATCCCATGCTTGCTTTTCATTTACCTAAAAATTAAATAAAAAACCCATTACAAGTATTAAAACTCATTTAAAAAAAAAATCAAAGATAACAAAAATTTATACCTTTGAAAATCCACCCAATCTCGTCACGCGTATATATAGCGAGTGGAGATCAACCATGGATTCGGTAGCAGCAAAACCACGTTCCTTATTGAATTGATTGAGCCTTTCAAAAAAAACCCGGTTATACTTGGTGATTGCCAGTTCTTGCAATCTAACCGGTCTCTAAAAATGGAAGAATTTAAATTTAATTTAAAATAATTTTTTTTTAAATTTTAAAGCTCACTTTTGGAAAGCTCTCTTGATCTTGAAGGTGAATCGGCTGGACCTGTGGTAAAAAGTCATGAGATGGAAGAGCTTCTTCTCCTAAAAAAATATTAAAAATTAATACTGCACATGTTTCATTAAATAAAATAAAAAAAAATATTGTAAATTTTTTTCAAAAATACAGTTCAAAAAACAAATTTCTCAGCTCTTGAATTGTTAAAAAAATTTGTAAACAAACGTAAAAAAAAACAAGTGGTAATGAGTCGCCTAAAAATGCTAATAAATCATCAGAACATCCAGACAAGTAAATGTGGGGTAAAATTAAAGCAATATTAAGTGAATAATATGCTATTAATAAGCAATTAAAATATTTTTGCAAAGATTTTTGGGTTTATTTTATTTTTTTTTTCTTTTTTTAATGTATTACTAGGGGAAAAATTGATCTGATATTCGTTCGATTCGAAATTCGTCAATTTCTCAAAAGAGGATTTTTAAGCATCAAATAGAACAATTGCCATTAAAATATTTCAATAATTATAAAGATTTAAGGTTAATTCAGACTTCAGTATTGGTATTAAATTTTTTTTTTACGGCCACCTTGTATATTAAATTTTATTTACCAGGTACAGTTTCCTGATTGTCTCTAAAAGTTGAAGCCTCCTCCTGCTGCCTGATGTATTTTATTGGTGCAGGCGTTGCCGGCCTTGATGCTCCTCCAAATGTGAATTGAAAATCGAAATCGGGCATCGGAGTTTCTGCTCGATCGGGGTTCAATGGAATAATATCTAAAAAATATTTAAAAAACAATAAATTTTTTTAAAAACAGAAAAGCAAATAAATACGAGGTCTATTTAATAAGTAAGTTTTGCTCTATTCAAGAAAATGCATAATAATAATGATAATGATAAAATTACAAACAATATTTATTTATCTTGGTACAATATTTTCTCCATACACTGAAATTTTCACCCTTTTCTAAGCATTTCTGGTACCTAAACAAGAACTTTTTGACTACTGCTTCATAAAAATCGGCCGCCAAATTTCGCAGACCAATTTTTTTTTATCATTTTTTTTTAAATTTACTTATTAATTCCTTTTATCAACATTTTTTCGATGTTTTTTATATTTTTTATCAAGTTTTTTTTTTTTTTTTTGCCAATTATTTTTTGTCACCTTTTTCGCTTTTTTTCTCCCCAACATTTTTAATCTATTTTTTTGTCAGTTTGTTTTGGTTTTTTTTCAATTTAGGCCTAATTATTAAAATTAAAAAAAAAAAAATTTTTATCAGCAAAAATTAGCGGCAAATTTTTATGAAGTGGTTGGCATAAAGCTGTTGTTTAGGTACCTGAAATGGTTGGAAAGGGGGGTAAAAAAATCTATACCGGTAAAGATAAAAATACAGTAATATTTATTTATTTTTTTCTAGATGATTTTATTTAAAAAAAAAAAAATAATAATAAATTGCTAATGATTTCAGTGCAAATTTAAACTGGGAAAGGGTTTACTAATTTATTAAAAAAAAATTTTTTTTTTAAAATATTTACCACGTGCAGGCGACGCGGCTCTCGATGCAGGCGATGCGGCCCTCGATGCAGGCGATGCGGCCCTCGATGCAGGAGAGTCCACCTCAGGGATATACAAGAGTCCAATCCTAGGCGGCACACTCTCACTTCCGTCTACTCTTTGTACTTTGACGACGCACCCATTTTTGACGACGACGCGTCCTTCGACGGCGGCGCTTTTTTTGTTGACGCGTTTTGGGTCGCGTTTTTTATTAACAGTAACGCTTTCTTGGTTGGCGACAATGCGTTTTTTGTGTGCGGAAGCGCTTTGTTTTTTGTTGACGCCGTCCCGTCCTTTTTCGACGTCGGCGTGTTTCCCTTGGTTACCGCTACATGAAGCCTCGTAATCCTACAAATGTACAACAACATAAATTAAAAGTCAATGCAATTGGCTACTAATCCCAAAATGCTCTTCTTACCTTGCAAGGATAACAACGCTTTTGGTTTGTCGTAATTTTTGCAGAAATTCGTGAAGATGTACGCACATTCAAGTTCTAAAAAAATAAAAATAAAGTCAAGTAATTTTGATTTTGAAAACAAAATTTATTAATGCACCTGGTTGTTAAAAATAAATTATCAATAATATCATATTATTAAATCAATAAGGTAATATAAAAAAAAGAAAGAAGCTGAAATTGTGCAAACGCATTTTTACACCTGCTATTTTTGCTTCAAAATATTAACAATGCTTTCAAAATGCTCATTATTTAAGAAAGTTATTTGCGGTATCATTAAGTGGAAAATGCTGTCAAACTCAGTTAATTAATAGAAATTCATTACCGAAGTTAATTAATAAAAAAAACAACTACCGTCATTTGTCTATGGCGTAAATATCAAAATAAATTTCAAATAGATCGATTGATAAACAATATCTTCGGAAATAATGCAACAGTGCAACTCCAATATTAGTCACTAATCCGTTCCAGTAAAAGTGACGAATTTCGAAAATTAACAAACACCGTCATAAGTAAGAAATATCTATTGAAAAACAAAAAGCACATTTTTTTTTTTAATTTTCTTGATCATAATTATAATCCTAATGACGTCATAAACATAAGACAATAGGGAAAAAAGCTTAACCGCATACTCTCTATTTACAGTAATTTCAAAGCTCTAATGACGTTATAAGTAAGAAATGTTTATTGCAAAACACAGACACAATTTTTTTTCTCATAAAATGCTTATCTAATGCTGTAATTCTAATGACATCATAAACATAACAACTAAGCAAAAAAATGCTTAACCACAAACTCTCTATTTGCTGCAATCCTAAAGCTATAATTATGTTGAAATTTGTTTTACGGTAAGTTTATTACATTGTACCGTATTTGCTGTTAAAAATTATGTTTAACGAACGATTATTTTTTTAAATTTCCATTAAACTTATTACATTTAGTGATCAAAATGTAGACCTACACTTAATAATGTAACGTAGCCTACAGGCCTATACAGTTTTTCAACACTCTTAAACAAGACTAGTATAGGGTGTTCGTTGGATGACGATAGTTTAGAAACATGAATACATCAGTCGAATTTTAATGAAAAGGAATTATTTATTTTAAATTTACATTAATTAACACCTTTCATTCATTAATAAAAAAAAAAACAATTTTTAGAATATGACCTCTGCAACAGAGTCGACACGTATTAATGCGCTCAATGAAATTTGAAAAAATTTGCATTAATCTTATTGTAGTTGCCGGCACGTGCCGAGATGCAGGCGGCAGGTGCAGGCTGGAAGTCCGCAAAAGCTTTAGCCGTCAAAGTGAGCACGTGAGAATGTTTACCCGTGCCGACTCAGTTGTAGAGGTCATATTTCAAAAATTGTTTTTTATTAATAAAGGAGAATGGTTAATTAATGTAAATATGAATTTTCAAAACTATCGACATCCAACGAACACCCTATACGGTATAATGTTGAATGAGAATAACATTACTGTATTGTCAATAACACCTACTGCATTGATTTGAATACTCTTCCATTATAAATTAAAGATTTTATTAACATTAAATTGTTGTACCGGGTGTCCGAAATGTTTCTATACAACTTCGATCGGCTATTAAAAAAAAACTATGAAAGATAAAAATGTAAAAATGGTGCCATTTTACAGTTAAATTCATAAAGTTTTTTCTATAAAAAAATAATTTCTTAGTTACCTCAAAAAATATTAAAAAAAGGTAAAATTCAAAAAATGACGTTTTTCGGAGACAAAATTTTCCATGCTAATATTTTTTTAAATAATATTAAAAATATTTTTTTTTTAAAAAAAGATAAATTTTTAATAAATTGTTTCAAAAGTAATCATATTGTGATATTATAAATTTTTTAAATAATTTTGTACGTTTAAAATTACGCAAGTTTGAACGCTCTCAACGCTTTTAAAGAGAATGCAGTTGAGCGAATTGAACGCTTATTGACACACAAGTTTGAATAAAATTTAGAACTAATTCTAAATTGTTCACATTTTGAATGTCTGTAGCAATGTTTTACTATTTACATTATTTATTAATTGTTGTTACATTATTATTTCTTTGTTATTGCGTTGTTATCACGGCATAATACTGCTCAAATGAGTTTCAAAAGTAACTTTTGAATTTTTATATTTTTTTAATATTTTTTGAGTTAACTAAGAAATTATTTTTTTATAGAATAAACTTTCTGAGTTTATCTGCAAAATGGCACAATTTTTACATTTTTATCTTCCATAGTTTTTTTTTAATATCTGACGGAAGTTGCATAGTGACATTTTGGACACCTGGTATTCTGATGTCCACTTCCGGTCACCGCAACACTACGGTAGCTCCAAAACGCAGCATGCTCAGCCATAGCTATGCTCTGCATTGATTCCAGTTTCATCGAATTCGTCTCATACAGCTGTACATTATACGAGTACACATTGCACGCGCAATTTTTTCAATAACCTCAGACTTAAATTACGTAGAATATAAGGGTGTGATGCGAGAAAAGGTTTACAACTTCACGGGACAAAAGAACGAGAGATGTAGGCTAAGTTTGAGTGAGAGACAATAATTGAGGTGAAGCTGGATTTCTTAAAAACGGTCAATTTATTTCAGAGAAGAAAATGGAACTTTTTTTTATTAAGTAGGAACTAGGTACCAAAAATAATAATAATACGGTGGAAACAAAGTGTATTAACTGGAGCGCGATATTTCCGTTTTCATGTAACCCTGAATATTATTATTGTTGTGGTGTTGTTTCGTCCCGCGAGCTACTCATTGAAAAACTTATCAGCGCATAGGTGGCATAAATTATTATTAATCTTACGGTGTAATTCCAAAAAAAAAAAAAAAATTTTTGTTATAACGTTTAATTTGTTATTCTAAAAAAAAAAGAAGAAGAGGGTGTAATTGGCATGCGCGCTAGAAGCAAAACACTCTAACAGAGAAGTTGCGAAAAAATAAAATCAAGAGGACACTACTACACTAAAATAGTGTGCTCTGACGTCACGATCGCTGCTAGCGTGACCTTACATTTTTGTGTAACGTCCAGCTACAAAAATACCAATGTACAAAAAAAAAAGTGCCCAAAAAAGGGTTCTACGAACTATCGTACCCAGGAGATACGCACCCGAACATTCGAACCCGGTCAATTGGTCTCGTCGCCGTTTCGACAAAGTGCTCACGATTATATGCTCCACATTAAAAGGAATCACAAATTATAAACTCAGGCACATATTAAATAATAATTGATTTTATAACATCTTAAATTTACTAATTTTGCCCAGGGGAGGGACCAAAAAAGTTCTAAATTTTAACTTTGCTTGAAATGACGTTCCTGCTAACGAAGGGGAATGGTGTGGGATAGCGAGTAGCACACGAGGCAATTAGCTAAGTCTATGTGATTTTATAAGAGAAAGGGTGAGGGAGAGCGATCGCGTGATCTCATAATACACACTGCTTAATATGCAAAACGTGAGAGGTTGACCTTGAAAGCGAGATAAGAGCTGGCAGGGAAAAAGCTGCCACCGTGCCGAAGACTCCTCCCACTTTCACTGTTTTTTCCCCTTCGTTTTACCAATACAGTACTGTACAGTGTATTATTTTTACTTTTGCTTCGCTACTTTTACGCTCCATCATTCCCCCCTTTCACAGTACGTGTTCTGTACAGTACATGTACATGTATTTTCGTTCGTTTTACCAAGTTACTATGGCAACGCTATGGTTTTACTTTCGCGAAGCTATTTTTACGCTCCATTTGTGGGCTGGCTTACCCTCTAAACAAAAATAAAATGATTTTTAATAAAATGTCAATACACCAATACTTCGATATACGGCCTTTCGCTATAACGGCTTTTATTATTTATGGCACTGTATCGATTTACGGCCCAAAATGCTTCGCTATAACGGCCAAAAAAAAAATTTTAAGCGATTAAATTTGGATTAAAAGTGCATATTTTTTTAAAAAATGCGAAAACTCATCGCAAAAGCACATTTTGCATGGCTCGCGGGAGTGGAATTTGGCTAAAATAGGGAGAAAGTGTGTTTTTCTTCAGTACAAAACATGTACAGTGAAAATTAAGCCATTTTATTTCTTTTCTGTTTTGATTTTGTCTCAGCTTAATAACCAGAAAACTGCGTTGTTATGTATAGTACATTCAATTTTTTTAATATTTTCCTTGTACTTTCAATTATACTCGTATAATGAAATAGATAAAAAATGCAATTTTCATTGAAAACTTGGCATTTTTTGAACATTTTTCATTGAAATTGGAACCGATTATTTGAGTTTGCAAAGGTTTCTAATAAAAAAAAAAAAAAAATGATTCGATATAGGGCCTACGGCGTTTCGCTTTACGGCCAACTTTCACGGAACCAATCAAGGCCGTATATCGAGGTATTGGTGTACTGCTCGTCAAAACGAAATGAGAAATGGCTTACTAAACTTTTAAAAAAAAAATCGGTTACTAAACATTTCAATTTCAAATACCGGTCCGTATTTATTAAATTCTAACCCCCCCCTTTTTTTTAATTTACCATTTTAAGATTTTTGAAGAGTTGATATTTTTTTAATTTTTTAAGATCGACAGTTAAGGGGATGGGGATAAGGAGGCTTAGAATCGAATAAATATGGTTGTTTATTAAACTAAACTACCGTTCATTAAACAAACTAATCGCCAGTCGTTAATTCGATTTTTTTTAATACTGATTTATATAACCTACACCGGCGCGTCCGTTAAAAAAGTAGACCCAACTGAATTCGTGTTAAATCCTTTAAAATTTAAAAAAATTTTAAAGACTTTATTAACATTGAATTGTTCTATTCTGTGTCTACAATATCCGCTTCCGGTCGCAACACTACGGTAGCTCCGAAACGCAGCATGCTCACTCATAGCTAGGCCTACCCATAGCATTGATTCCAGACCAGCTTCATCCAATTCGTTTAATGTTTATGTAATGTTGGTCACTTTTTCAATGTGCCAAACTTAAATTACGTTAAGAATATGGGGTGTGATGCGAGAAAAGGTTAAGAACTTTACGAGACAAAAGAACGAGAGACGGAAGTCGAGGAATGCAGCTGAGGGAGAGACAATTGAGATTCAGAGCATAGGCGCGCAGGAAGTGCGGCTCCACCGTTCATCTGCTTATGTTGTGACCGAAAGTGGATGTTTTAAAAACAGAATAGAAAAATGCAAATTTTTTTTTTATTAAAGCCCTTAAAGTGAAGTGTACCCAAGTGTCATTAAAAAATTTAAATTATTAAAATGATTTACAGCAATACGAATTCAGTTGGGTCTGCTTTTTCTTATGGACACTGTGTAAAATAATTTACAGTATACAGTAATCTTCTAAACGTAGCCTAATCATTTTTAATAATGAACTTTTTTTTTAAAAAAAAAAAAAAATTGTTGATATAACGAAATAAAAAATATAGCCTACGGTACAGTAGAAGGAAGATATTCCGAAATCCAAAACGCCGATAATCCGAATTCAATAAAATTTGGATTAGCAGACATTCGATCCCACTACTGCTGCTATTTTAAAAACGTAGATAATGTATGGTTTGCTGTTGCTTATGACTTCTGTAATCTTTAAGGTAAATTCTTAACGATTTTATAACAAAAAAAAAAAAAATTACGTTGATGACGTCTACCGGCCTTGTTATTGCTTACAGTACTGCAATCCCAAAAATCCGAAAGGGGTCTGTTTTTAGTTAGTTTAGATCAGTGTAACTTGTAAATTTTTTTGAAAAAAAAAAAAAGACTAATTTTCGGACAAAATAATATCTTTGACAATTCGCCTTAATTTTAGCGGTTTTTTGCGTTCTACACCATAAACATAAGCTATAAATTATAGGGTGTTCGTTGGATGACGATAGTTTTGATATTATGAATAAATCAGTCGAATTTTAATGAAAATGAATTATTTATTTTAAATTTAAGTTAATTAACACCTTTCATTTAATAATAAAAAAAAACAATTTTTAAAATATGACCTCTGCAACTGAGTCGGCTCGTATTAATGCGCTCAAGGAAATTTAAGAAAATTTGCATTAATCTTATGGTAGATGCCGGCACGTGCCGAGATGCAGTCGGCAGGTGAAGACTGGAAGTCCGCAAAAACTTTAGCCGTCAAAGTGAGCGCGTTTGCACGTTTACGCGTGCCGACTCAGTTGTAGAGGTCATATTTTAAAAAGTGTTTTTTATTAATAAAGGTGAGGTGTTATTTGATGTAAATCTAAAAAAAAATAATTCATTTTTATTAAAATTTGACCGATTTATTCATGTTTTAAACCTAACGTCATCCAACTAACATCCTATATTTAATAAAAAAGCGCCGAGTTTGCAAAGCGCAAATTTTTTTTTGGGAAAGTAGACAAATTTAGCTCTTTTTTGACTATCTACTGGAGGTTTTTCAATTTGCCTGATTTGCCGGAACGTTGTTCAGGCGTGTTCCGGCTCACTTTCACCACTGCTTATGGCCCGCGCTAGACAGAGTCTTATTGTGTTTTTGTTCGTTTATTAATAACCCAGACTTAAAATTAAGATCGAATAAAGTATGGGGTGGAATGCAAGAAAAAGTTTTCAACTTCACCAGACAAAATAACTAGAGATGGAATTGCATGCACCGGTAAACCGCTGCGGCAATTTTTATTGGCTTTTTTTTTTTTTTTTGCGTCTACGTAAATGAAGGAAGTTACCTTATTAAATGAGTTTGCGAAGCGCGAAATTTTTTTGGGGCAACGGACAAATTTTTAGATAAATTATTAAGATTTTTAATTTTTTTTTTTTTTCCAATTTTTATCGGCTTTTGGCGCCTACGAATAGTTACTGTAAAAAAAATAGGTCGAGTTTGCGAGGCGCGAATTATCAGCGTATAATAATAATTATTAGTGAAACAGATTTTAATACTTAGACAAATGATAATACAATGTAATTGTTTGCCATCGAACATGAATAATTTTGCATTTAATAATAATTATTATAAAACTCTTTCTTACCTTCGTCTCACGCGCTTCTCCCACTTTCACTTTCTTAGCAGCTCTACTCCGAGTCAAAACTCCATCAACACCGTCCTGCTCCACTTCTTCCATCTATACCATAATTTAAAAAAAAAAATAAAAAAATTTTAAACACTATATTACACAACCCTAATTGTTGTTTAAAAAAATATTCGTTTAATAAACTCATCCCACTCATTTAGATTTCGAATAATAATAGGCTATTCGTCCCCACCAATATCCGTCAATTTCGAAATTCGTCATGTTTTTGCTTGTTTAATATTGGTCGCAGATTCAATATTCATCACAATTTTGACGCCACTTTCAGTCAGCTGATCGTCATTATAAGTAGGAATTTTAAAAATTATAGCAAAAAAAAAAAAAAAAATTGAAAAATTCTTTAAAAAAACAAGTGCTAATGACTCGTCTGAAAATACTGATAAATCATTAGAACATCAAAACAAATAAATCTGGGGTTAAATTAAAGCAACATTAAGTGATTAATATGCTATTAATAAGCAATTAAAATATTTTTGCAAAGATTCCTGGGTTATGTATTTTGTCTTTTCTTAAAGGTAGGTAGGTAGGCCTATACGTGCAAAATTCAGGGCTGAGAACGAATTAAACCATTTTTAATGTATTCCTATGAGAAAACTGTGTTCGATATAAGTCATTTTTGCTATTCGTCGATTACTCTAGAACGGATTAATGACGAAAATTATTGGAGTTCTACTGTATTTTTCTATGAACGGATTTTGATAACGTAACCTTTCGCGTCCACGACAATTCGGTCCACCGCGGTCAGAGCGCGTACTGCCGCGTCGTCGCTACCCATTGCCGTGGACCAAATTGCTTTCCCCCGCATACGCATTACCCCTTGTAATTACATTTATTTTGTAATTACTGTTTACAAAAATTATTTCCCTATAATTGTGTATTATAAATAAATTCCTACCTTGATCGGCGGTGCTGATCGCTGACTTGAATAGGATCCTTGTTGTTTTAATCCGTTAGACTAATCCAGTACACCACAGTTTCACACAAAAACAACAATCGGTTCGCGTAATATGTAATAACACTCGCTTTTACTCTTCGTCTACCATTTCGAAACAACAACAGCTACTGCTGTACTTTCTCCGTTGACCTTGTCGTTTGGAGGTAGAAGGTTAGGATTGGTTAAACCTCGGCTTCGCGCGGTGGTTAGAATTCAAATTCCGCCAATCACAGGCCAGAAGGGTGGCAGGGGTGACGTCATGATGTCGGTTGGGGTTTGAATCGTGCTCGTGCCAAGCGTCTCTTCGCCATTGCTTCTTCATCAAATCTTAAATAACAACAACAACATTTGTTTCAAGAATGCGTAGCAGTTAAGTATACCAATTCAATTATTCTAGTATTAAACCGTGTCGGACATGTTACTAATCATTTTTATTCTAAAGAAATGCTCGATGCATAATTATGGAAGGAGAAATGTACGTGAGTTGTGCGGTGGAGAAGTAGCGGCCGGCCGGGATAGCGTACCTTGGGCGTGGCCGCCGATCAAGCTTTGGGTAAAGCATCGACATGTCATATTTGTTTCGATATTGAGCAGCGAGTGTCTTATTGGGTATTATAATTGATTTTGACAACGGTTCCACGTGTGTACTGCCTTCGCGATTTCGGTAAGTTTAGAGACTTTTAATTATTATTTTGGTAGTAATAAGCTAGTTTGTACATGGTTGTGTACGTCGTTGGTGAAAATGTATCGAGAGACGTGAGAGTGAATGTTTGCGGAGGACCATCGAAGTACGCGACAAAACTTTGGTATTAAAAAGCCTGAAATAATGGCGTTTGAAGCTGTGAAAGTTAATAAAAATTATTGTTGAATGATACTGTTAAGGTTTTGTAAAGTTTTGAAATGCCGTGTTTCAATATTCCGAACGACGCAAATTCACATCGAAAATGAATACCGGTACTCGTTGTTTTTAAAATTTAAAGCTCTTCAGCCATTTTTATTTTCTCCTTCAGTTAAAGGGGGTTAGTGTATTCAATGTATTGCAATTCAAAAAAAAAATTTTTTTTTGTTTTATGCGGTATTCATGGACGCCATATACGGTAGCCTATAATTATGCATCATAATTATGTTTAAAATTAAAATTTACGCTCTAAAAAAAACGAACTTTCTGATTAAAAATAATACGGTAATAATAAAAATAAAAAAAAAATAATCCAATACCGGTAATTAATTTAAAAAAATAATACGGAACCGCCTGAAATAATGGCATTTGAAGCTGTTAGGGTTTAGGGTAAATAAAATATTTTGTAGAATAATAGTGTTAAGGTTTTGTAAAGTTTTGAAATGCCGTGTTTCAATATTCCGAACGGAGCAAAAACCACACCGAAAATTAATACTCGTTGTTTTTAAAATGAAAAGCTGTTCAGCCATTTTTATTTTCTCCTTCGGTTATTGCAATCAAGAAAAATTTTTTTTTTTGTTTTATGCGCTATTCATGGACGCCATATTATACGGTAGCTTATATGCATCATAATTATTACGCTCTAAAAAACCAAACTTTCTGATTGAAAATAATAATAATAAACAAAAAAAAAAAATAATAATCCAATACCATTAAAAGCAGTTATATTAATTTTATTATCTTTTTGAATCGGTTTAATCAGCCAAAAAGTGAAATCTCGTTCAAAATTAAAAGAATTATTATTATGTAACAGTATAGGAGAGGGTAAATTTAAAAAGGCTAATTTCTTTTATTTCAAGTGCAAATTAATTCATAAAAAATACATTTTAATAATTGTTAAAGGATAATTAAATACTTGTTTTAAATTAAAAATCAACAAACAGTGAGGTCAAATTTAAAAGATAAAAATTAACTGACAATTGTTTACATAACACAGTACCTATGCGGCGTATGCGCTATTCATGGACGCCATCATATACGGTATATTCATGTTTAAAATTAAAATTTACGCTAAAAAAAAACAATGATCTTACTGATTGAAAAAAATAATAATAACAAACAAAAAATAAAAATGTTTCAATTAAAAAAATAATACTCTGTAATTAGTTAAAGGAAATGGAAAACTAAAAGCAAGAGTTGAATATCTCGATTAATAGCAGTTATATTAATTTTTTTTTTCGAATCGGTTTATTCAGCAAAAATGTGAAATCTTGTTCAAGAAGAAAGAAGAAAAATAGGATAGCGCTAATTTTAAAAGGCTAAGTTCTTTTATTTCAAGTGCAAATTAATTCATAAAAAATACATTTTAATAATAATTATTGTTAAAAGAATATTAAAAATTGACAAACAGTGATGTCAAATTTAAAAGTTAAAAATCAACTCGCAATTATTGTTTACACAAACAGTACTGGGACAAAAAAAATGTAAACAATACGTTCAACTGTATTTCCTGGATATTAGGCTATTCTGTATTTATTTATTTTTACAGTCGAGTGTCCACATCTTACATAATCTCCAGATTGCTGGACACTAATGATTCACCTTAGAAGTCAGTGGACACTGATGAAGTGGAAGAAATGTGTTGATTCGGAGCATAACTGCCATTCCAGTTGCCACTGTTATTGTTGTTTAAAGTGACTTTCATGCTGTTGGTTAGGGAGTAGACAGTGTGCATATTGGTGTTGTTGGACATGGGCTGTTGATTGTCTTCACTTAAAGACATGTCCACGAGCATTTATGGTACCATTATTGTCTTGTTCATGTTGTCGATGTCTTGAATTTACTTGTCTATGATTCCGAAGACTGAATGATGGGACATGCAAGTGTGCACTTGGAGATCTTACATTTTCATTTTTTCTCTATAACTTGGAAAATGAAGAAAGTTTAAAAGCAAGTCTCTCTTCCCCTGAAACTGAGACAAAAAAATGAAGGAAGGTTAGGGTGGACTTTTCCCCCTATCTAAGATGCAAAAATAAATAAAGTTTAAGAAGCCAGTCTCTCTCTTCCCCTGAAACTCAGACCAAAAAATGAAGGAAGGTTAGGGTGGACTTTTCCCCCTATCTAAGATGCAAAAATGAAGAAAGTTTAAGAAGCCAGTTTCTCTCTTCCCTTGAAACTCAGACCAAATAATGAA